>JANHFX010016208.1:0-50342 GCA_027560015.1 Chloroceryle amazona
GGGCCTGATCCCCTGGTTGCCCTGCACCTGCCGTGTGAGCACACCCAAGATGAACAGCTCCGTAATCCTCCCTGGTACCAAGGTCACACTGACAGGCCTGCAGTTCACTGTATCTTCCTTTTTGCCCTTCTTGTAGATGGATGTCACATTTACAAGACTACACTCATCTGGAACCTCCCCTGTTACCCAGGATTGATGATAAATGATGCAGTGGCTTGGCAAGCTCCTGCACCAGCTCCCTAAGTACTCTCAGGTAGATGTGTTTCTTGTGCCTACAAGCGTGTGTGAAGCTGAGTAGACTTACAGAGCCAGATTTGACAAAGACTTTAGATGGACAGGCAAGAGTTTTAGTGCTACTTTACAGTGACTTCTCATGCTGCAATTTCCCAAGACCCTGCTTAGTCACCCCATAAACTTGCCATCCTCTCTGTATTTAGCACCAGAATGTTTCAGGTTTCTCAATCCTTTCCCATGTATGTCTAGAAGCATCAGGACTTCTGCCTCATGCCAGCCTTGCTAGCAGCTGGGTGGAAGGGGGCATGAAGGTCCCTGATAAAGCTTTATTTTTCATAAACTGTGACAGAGCAGGAGAGCTAGGTTTATAAAACCTTGTTCTCTTGCTTCCAGGACAGACTGTCCAATTTATCCAATGGGACATAAAAGCAGTTTTTAATAGAAGTACTTGCAGTTGTTGGAGTAAGAACCCAGACTGGACCTTCCCTGGAGATGAGTGGTCATATTCAGATTTGTTTTCTTTGGCCGATTCAGCACTACAGATTTTGTTTTGCATCTAAAAAATTGGAGTTGTTATACCTAGATTGCTTGAGGCTGTGAGTTTTCCCATGGTTCTTGAATGTTTTTGAGAGGTTAATGCTGAGAGGAGAAAATGGTGTCATTATCAAGGGAAAGGAAGGTCACACTTTTCCTATCAGTCTGTATCTGATTGCCTGCTCTCTCCTTCCTCTGCCCTGCCCAGACTATGAATAGAGAGTTCGGAGGAGTTTCCTGCAGACCAGCTGCCCTATCATTGCTGGAAAGTCTCAGTTACAAGTGAAGAACATGGGCTGGATCAGAAGTGATGAGCTACTGGTGACTGATCTCAGCTGATGTAGGAAAAAATGACTCCTTAGTGAACTAGACTAGCTCCTAAAAAAAGTATCCATCTCTTTGGAAAAGAGATTATAATAAATTACATCCAGCCATCCAGCAGCTCTGCTGGCTGGTGGACAGCACTTTGCACTGCAGCCACCGGATGAGGCATTTTGTTGTGTCATCGTGTGATTATTTATCTCTTCCGTTGGCTAGCACATTTATTTCCCCAAAGGAGATTGGGTGTACGATTTGCTATTTTTTATTCTTTATTAAATGCTAAATATAAACCAGCCTTGAAGGGTGTGTAGAACCGTAGTGCTGATTGATTGGGATGGGATGGGAGGAGGCTGAGGATCTCCCCCTGCCCGCAGAGGTGTTCTCAGCATTCACAAACTTCTAAGCCAAGCAATGAATTTTCCTTTCTGCCTGGTTGCTGCTTATGTGACAAGCAGTTTGACTTATTCTGCAGAATTAAGTACATTTTATATCTCTTCTCTCAAGCACCACAGAGAATTTTATCAATAAAATAATTTTCAGTATTTGTACTCATGGTTTTTGCTAGAACAAGCATATGAGAGAGAGAGAGAGAGAGAGAGCACACTGTGTTTGGGTTTGGGCCCCTCACCACAAGAAAGACATTGAGGTGCTGGAGCATGTCCATAGAAGGGCAGTAAAGATGGTGAAGGGTCTAGAGCACAAGTCTGATGAGGAGAGGCTAAGGGAGCTGGGGTTGTTTAGCCAGGAGAAAAGGAGGCTGAGGGGAGACCTTACTGCTCTCTATAACTGCCTGAAAGGAGGTTGTAGTATGATGGGGGTTGGTGTCCTTGCAAGTAACAAGTGATAGGACAAGAGGAAATGGCCTCGAGTTGCACCAGGGTATATTTAGATCGGGTATTAGGAAAAATTTCTTCACAAAGAAAGGGTTGTAAAGCACTGGAAGAGGCTGCTCAGGAAGGTGATGGAGTCATCATCCCTGCAGATATTTAAAAGACTCAAGGATGTGGGGCTGAGGGCCACGGTTTATTGGTGGACTTGTCAGTGTTAGGTTAATGGTTGGACTTCATGGTCTTAAAGGTCTTTTTCCAACCTAAATAATTCTATGATTCCACGGTATAGTCTGATAGTTATAAGCCTCTGGCAATACATGGCAAGGAGGACTAAATTTATGGGGTGTTTTAGTAGTGTTGAATTGCAAAGAGAAATATTGAGCCATATCTGTTTATAGCTATAGAAAACTTACCTGATTGATCATTTGTATTAGAAGAGGAAAATTCTCTTAGTTCTTTCAAAAAGTTGTTTGGTTTTGGTTTCTTTTTTCATTCTTGTATGAAGTTATAGTTCAGTCTTGTAGTAATTTCAGTTTTAGAAGTACAAGGGTTCATTTTTTTCAGCTTCTACTGGCTATGCTGAGGCTTAATCTAGTATCTTTTAAGTGGAAGGGTATTTGATATTTATAACTGTGTAAGACCTGATTCTATCATTGTGCACTGGACCATATCCACCAGGCTTTACAAAACACAGCTTGGCTGAAGGCAAGCTCAGTTACTGTGCATGAAGAAGCATAGCAGTATGAAAGAAGTCTGTGGAAAAAAAGCAATAAAGGGCTTATCAGCTGAAAATAAGAAAAATTTAGGTGATATGATCGATTTTATGCAAAATTGCATTTGAGAAATCCAAAAATAGATAGCAGGGCCAAAAGAGTTTTCCAATCATGTGGCCCCATTCCAGAGCCAGCTTAGTTAAGCAGAGCTGAAGTGGCTTTTTGGATCCACTGTGAGGTAGCATTTATGATCACTGTTCAGTCTTTTTACTTAATTATTTTCCTTTATTATCAAGTGATCATTCTTTTACATGCAACCTGTCAGACTAAATATGATTCATTTTGGAACAAGCTATGGAAAGCACCCACCATTTTTTTCAGCTGTACTCCTGGAGACCTAGTGTACGTGCCTTGCTATCAGAAATATATTAGAATTGAATTTCAGGGATCTTGTCTGTGCTTTACTTTTGTAGCAGAGCATCAGAGCATGATGAACTCCCAAACACCCTTGGAACCTCACTGTTTCTGTTAATGTTTTTTGTAGTAGCTTGATGCATATAAATCCTGTATGCCTTTGTGACAGGTGACAGCAAGACACTGAGTAATTGATTATCCTAGAGTGACAGGGAAAGATATCTGACATTTTTCTACCAGGCATGGTCACTAAAAGGGCAGAGGGGATACTGAAAGCTGGAAAAGCCCAACCGTGTTTCAGCTACATTGTGGGGACACTTGGGGAACTGAACTGAGTTTTCCTCCTAAAATTTCCAAGAGGTCATTCAGGACCAGCATTGAGAGTGTCTCCTAAAAACAGGTAATTTAGGAGTCCTGATGTTTTTCAGCACAGAAAATAGTTTCAGAAATTTGTACAGGCTTGCCTGTGAACCTTCAGGCAAAGCAGTAACTTTTTCCTTCCTATTCTGTCTTCACTGGTATTTTTTATCCTTTCCCATGTATTTTTTTCTTCTGGCTTGTAGGTATTTCTTTGCTTTCAGTGGAAAAAATTGACACTATATATGTTCTTTGCTCTATAAGCTTCTGATAGAAATCAAATGCATATTGTGCACACAGAATAAAACTGTAGATTTATGAGCATGGATTGGATATCCCTTATATCTGCTTTGATCATGATTAGATTTACATAATAGAGGCTATCAGTTGTTCATTTTCAAGGTGAATGAAAAGATTTCCTTACCAAGGTAAAGATAGTTTCCTTGTAGGTTAAATATCTGTTCTACAGTGTCATCTTTGGGGTGATGTAAAGGGAGTGTATTCAGTGTTTATTCTGCAATACTAAGTGGTCTTTCAGAGCATGCTGTACAATCGTTGTCTTGGTGCTGCTTATCAGAGCTAATAAAGACTCATTGCAGTCTGTTGAGCCAACAGGAGGGTCATTAGCTACTAGTAAAACAATTTAATTCTGAAGGTTTGGGTCTTCATTTAATAATCAAAACACACTGTCTTTCACCACAAGTGCTATGCTGCTGATTGTTGCCATAGCAGCTATATAATATTGATGTATATACTGAGTTAACCACAGATTTTTTGGAAACAAAATTTGACTGACCTCAGAGAACAACTTGCATGCTTAAATTTAAGTATATGCTTGAATATCTTACTAAAGTCGAACAGCTCTCAGAGGTATTATTATGCCTGAAGACAAAATCTTAAATTTAGCTGAGCAGAGGTGCCTTTTTAATGGTGTGCTGTGGCAATAAACAATGGAATTCATAATCTGACATTCAGAGTTAATAGCCTGAAGTTAATGTTTGCTTATTTCAGAATTCTATTTAGAAACAGTAGAAAATAAGGAGCTTTGCTAGAGCAGAAATATAGGACAGAATTGCTAAGTAATGTGAGAATGAGTGAAGTTATTGTGCTACTCAAGCAGGAGCATTACTGTAATGTTCAGTGCAAGTTGTCCTTGCTTGGTACCCTCCCAGCTATGGACATGTGAATATCTTCACTCATCGCAAGTCAGACTGCTTGAGTCAAAGACATTGACAGTTGAAAGTGATGAAAGTTTGTCCCAGATACCCTTGAATTACTGGCCATTGCCTCATGCTTCAGAATACCTGTTTCCTAATACACAGGCTACTCATGTGTAGTCAGTGTTTTAAGGTGATTCATGCCTTGAGCCTGGGCTTTCGATATCGGTAGCTTCAGGTGTGTCTCACTTTGTCTTGGCTTTGTCTTCATGCCGAGCCTGATAAACAATCCTTTATTAGCTCCTGGCGTATGAGTGTCTTCCTCCTGCTTAGTTTACTCACACTCAACATTTATCTTCAGAAGTGGGTTAAACAGGAAAATGCTCTTGTGACTCCTAGGATGAGAGTGTCCACACATGGTGAGTTAAATATATCACTACTACATGTGATACTCTGAGGCATTTGTGCAGTGAGGCAGACTGTTCATGCCCTTTATCCCCAAAGGGAGTAGATGATATTAGTCTGGTCCTTGTCAATAAGTAACTTTGCCCTAAACCTCGTGTTTTACTGACTACCTTGTCCTTAAATAGAAGGCACATTTAAATGCTTCTGTATGAAATGAAAGTTGCCTACAAAGAAGCAGCTCAGCTTTTTGGGAGGTGATGGGTAAGGATTTGCCCTGGGAAAGGCTGCAAACACCAAAGTAAAGGTACCTGTTGGAGGCTGCTGGTTATGCTGTTAGAAGTCAGGCATCCTGGAGACAAAGTGAGAAAGTGTGAGCTGATCCTGTTCCCACTGAGGCTGCTGGGAGACCTTTAACTGATCACAGCAAGGGCAGTGACGCTGGCTGACAGTGTGTATCCTGAAAGGAAAAACATATCTCCCAGTCATTTTCTGAATTCCAACAGAAGTCCAGTAAATGGGAGTTAATTTCTAGAATGGTGGTTGGATTATCTGCTATGATCTAATTTAATGTCTTGGGAATATGCAAAGCACCCTGCAAATCTTAATATCATCCAGCAGATGTCTGGGGTCAGAAAAATGTGATCTCTGTGTCACAGATAAAGGAAACTGAAGCACAGAGAAGATCAAAGGTTTAGCTGTGCCCTTTGGTTCCATTTTTAATTAACGCTTACCATGTACAAAATTAGCAAGTTAAAAAAGAAAGTTGTGTGAAACTTAGTTACAAAAGTCAGAGAAATTGTTTTATTAAGTGGACTTGTACAAAAGAATGTACTGATCTCCAAACCTTCCATCAGTGGGCTTCAGACATGGTGTGGGAGCATCAAATCAGCTTATTTTTCTCCTGGCTAGTATTTTTTCCCACCCTGCTACACTACACAGGTGCCTGGGTGCCAAGGGGATGATACCATTATGGCTATAGAACCCAGAATATAACAGAACAAAGAAACTGGGATGGGTACAAAAAATATCTTGAAATTGCCTTGCATCACATTAAAATTCATTAGCATAATGCTCTTGAATGACATATTTTTGAGGTTTACAGCAGCATAATTCCACTCCCCTTAGCTTAGAACTTCTTGCTTTACAGTAGTGTGTGTGTAACTGGGCTGTACTTGCATTTGATTCCATGTTTGCAGTTGGAAGGAAGATCATTGTTTCTAGGCTAGAATTTTAATATCAGAGGCTCATGGAGCAAGAGGGCTCATGAACTTGTCTGGGCTCTGCTTCTGGTTTGGGCCAGAGTAATTGCACCTGTATGTTTATTAAATTTGTCCTTAAAATCTCCGATGCTAAAGAGTCCAGTCTCTAAGGCACCCTCTTCCAGTGTTGCTACCTGTACTGCTAAAATGCTTTTTGCTAGCATCCAACCTGAATTCTCCGAACTGCAAATGAAGATCATTACATCTTCCCATCCATGATGGGCAGAAAGATCTTATTATGTCTCTTTTCAGTAGCTTTTTATCTACTGCTAGATGATTTTGCCCCATCCAAGTCTTCCTGGTACGTCATGCTTTCTGGATCTCTTTTGTTGTTCATTGCATTCTGCTGGATTTCTTCACACACTTCATGAAGGTTACACCCAGTCCTAGCTATGGTATCCAAGTGGGAGCTTGCCAGGACAGAAAAAGGCAAAGGACTACTTTCTGTATCTCCTGTAATTTGAGGATTACATGTTAGTGATGAACAAAGATCAGCTTTAAATTATCAAAGCCCTCAGGATCTGCTCCTCTACTATTAGAGAAGTTCTTTCCCCATTGTTTTCAGTAGACCTCAGACTCTGTATGGCCATGATCTTCTTATGGCCCAATATGCAAACTGTAGTTTTCTGGAAAGTATTTCCAGTTGAAGAAAAATTGTTAGCAATGGGAAAAGGTAATTTCTGCATCAGTGAGGAAAAACTAGCTCAATCATAAATGTGGACAAGTTCCTGTTTAGTTCTGCATCAGGAATTTAATTTCTGCTGGGATATATTGCTATTTCTCACCGAAAGAATATGGGGAAAACCAGTTACTGGTAATCCTTTCACAAATATGTTTCTTTCTGATCAGCACTCTTTTTATGATCAGAGAGAAAATATGTCCCTGTGAAACGCTCGTCCCCATTATTGGGTTAATCCTGAATTTCTTGCACGGACAGAAAAATTCCATCAGCCTTGCTGGAAAATTTTCCTCAGATCCAAACTTCTGAGCTTGTAAGGCCTCCTTCATCTTTGCTTTACTCTGGTGCTGTATTAGCAAGTCCTGAGTCCAGTGCTTTGGCTTTCAACATGAATCATGGCTATTGAGGTGACAATGAATGGTCCTCCTTCCGTTCTTGAATATTCTTCATAGTTTTGGAAAGCAATATATTGTTCAATGTTCGGTATTTTAGTGCTCTCCCATTAATTTTTATCTCCAAAAATAAAATGAATCTTTTTATTTGTGTGTAAATCATGAAATTTTTGACACAGTGCTCCTCTAAACATTAATTTTTAGTTTGTGTTCAGTGGTCAGGAAATTTCCATTACCCATCTTTGGGTTTATAGTGCTATTAGACAAGCTGTGATAGAGGCAGCACTATTTGGAGCACTGTGCTGAGCACAGCGAAGCAAAAATAAAACAAACAATTCTGTACTGCTCTTGATTGCCTCCAACCCAACAGAGTTGCAGACCCTGACTCCTGAGGAATGGCAGTTTGACCCTTCACATGCCTGAGCACAGGATTATGGGATGCAGCGACTGGCAGAACCTCAACATTTTTTATTATTTACAGTTGGAAACCCATAAGGAAACTCTAGTTGGCTATTTCTTGAATTCTAGGTAGGTAGGAACACCCTAGTGAAGGTACATATCCTACCTTAAACTATTATTTTATATATATTAGATATACCTAATAGATCAGACTATCTATATAGTTTGCATATGAGGATTTGCCAGTGGAACCGTTCATTGGCCATGGGAGGCACAGCTGTCTGACAACCCAAATGGCTTAGGACCTCAATCCCCTTTCCTATTTGATTATTGTATTCCCTTGCTGACTGGCTTTTAATTCTTGTCTTGGTTTTTTCCCATCTGCAAAATGAGACAATATTATTAACTTCCACCATCTTAAAGGCAGAACCTTGTGCCCTCTAGTCCCTCTCAAGTGTCCTGGTCTTCTTCTGTGGGATGAGGAGCAAGGGAAGAAATCAGGGTAGATGAAAGGGACTGACGTAACTTCTGGGTCATACCTCAAAGTAAGTACTGGACATGGCCAGAGAGTGTATTTTGATGTCCGACTGCACCCCTGTGCCTCGGGTGCCCAGAAAAACACAGGGTCACCATGATCTATGGTAGATAATGAGCTATATTTGGCACTCCCAAATCCCAGGCTGGTTGGCTAGTCTTCCTCTCACTCATATCCTTCTCAGTAATAAGATGAAACATAGATTTTTTCTGGTGAGGGAAAGATAGTAGTCCCCTATCAGTGCCTGCTAATGCAGCAGATGTACGTGGTGGTCATGTGCCAAAGCTGAGACCATGCAACTGCACTCCAGTCCCTCCGGGTATGCACAACTAGCAGCGGTCTCCTGGCCTGGGGCTGCTACAAAGCATTACAAAGGGATCAGTTTCTTCAGCCTAAATGGAGGCAGAAACAGAAATATGTGGGATTTTCTGCCACCCAGCCTGGCACTTGGATTGTGGGAGTGTGGAGCTTCTGGAAGGCACCCACACCGACACCTGAACCTCAGTTCATAAGGACAAGGATAAAGGATAAATCAGCTTTAGAGTAACTACCAGCACCCAGAGATCACTGTAAGTTCATGAAGTCTTCTGTGTTGAGAAATTTTGTTTTACTTTTATTTAAAAATCCTCATACAACAGGTTTCGTCCCATTTTTTGTAGTTTTTCACATCTGCAAAATAAAACTTTTGGATTTACCTATATTTATCTGTATGTAGCTGAGACAAGCAACATCCAGCGTTGCAAAGATCTTAGTAAAAATCAGGATAGCCAGCAATATTTGGTGTTTTTTACTCCAGGACTTTGGAATCATACACTAATGCCTTAGTCACTGCTTGTAGTAAATTCAACTTGAACAAAAAAAAGAAAAAAAAAAAAAAGAGCTCACTTGTTTTCATGACTGGTGAGAGGAAATCTAAGAATCTAAGGTTTTCTTCAGGCTGGCTAAAGCACCGGTTTGTAACACTGTTGATGTGTCACCACCTCTTGGGAGCTGGTATTTAGAGCAGCAGCAGCCCATTAAACCCTGGGAAGCAAAGTGCTGGTTAAATGAACCTTGGCTACATCTGCCGAGGCTGTGCTGCCTTTCACGTGGTCCTTGAGGACCCTCAAAACCAGAGTGTCATTAAGTGCTGGCTTCCAGAAGCTGGGGAGCCCCTGGGGACACCTGCTGCCCACCAGCCTGCCTAGGAGCCCTGTCATCCTTGGTGCTGCAGAGTGGTGGAGGTGATGATGGCTTTCAACCCAAACCTCCCTGGCAGCTATTGCCTGCGAGAGGGATGCCTGCTCACACCCGTACGCTGTTCTGCGAACAGGCTGCCTGCCAGACTCCCTCTCCTACCCCGAGATGTAATTTAATGAAGGTTTTTAGAACCTAGAGATGTAATTTAGTGGTTTGGGGTTTTTTTTCCTCTTTTTTTTTTTTTCCCTCTTCCTCTGGAAGGAAGGCATCACTAGATGGCACTGCATCACCGCAGGACAAGCTGCCTCCCTCTGCCTCTAGGATGGATGAAAGGTATTGCCCTCCTCTTTATTTTCAGCTGTCTGCTTTCAGTTTTTAGCGGGGGGGGGGGAAGAAAAAGCTGTGTCTGTGTTAAATAAAATGTTAAAGCACAATTTCCCCCTCTAGCTGCAGGAGCACTAGCCCTGAATTACTTGCCTGTGAGACCTTCTTCTTTGATTAATACACTTCATATTACCTGATTTTTGTTCTTTTAGCCTGTTTCTCTCTCCTTGCTATTACCAATGCATCAGACTCAGAAGGTTCAGCAGAAAAAAAGTGGGATTGAGTGTTTAAGACTAAACTCCCCCAAATGTGGGTGATGTTTGAGAATGCTGGTTCCCAGCTAGGCTTCTAAGTTCTTAAAACAAATGAAAATAATCATACATGGATGTGCTTAGCTACATGCACATAAATGGCTGAGAGGCATCTATTGACACATGAGTACAGATAGCACTGAGAAAAGTGAAAGTCTTAAAAGGAAATGTGCCACAACTGTGCCTGATCGACTCCCTTTTCCTGTTAAGGAGGTTGGTTAGGGTAGGACTGCAGCCTACTGATAACAAAAGATGATAGAATAGCTTTGTCAAGTAATTCACGTTTGCCAGCAGTCACTGGACATAGATTTTCATAATTATTTTATTGTGTTTCCCCTTTAAATTCAAAAATAGATATTTATTTCTGTGAGCTCTTATTTCAGTTGGGGGATGTGATATTTCTGTATGCTTCAGTCTCTCCATGGCAACTGTAAATGGGTCAAGCACTGGTGCAGCCTGGCACACAGCAGCTAAGGGAAGGCAGCTGCAGGAATCTGCCCTCATAGTGCCCTATGTTATCCACACTTGGAGCTCCCATTCATGATGCTGCTCCCAGTACTGAGTGCTGCAGCCAAGATGTATCATGGAAGAATTTTTTTAGTGGTCCCTAAACCTTAATCATCCCCTGGATCTCCTGTAGGTTCCATTAGAGGCTGTGTGTTCAGCCACCAGGTGTTGCACAGACCCATGCTTCAGGTCCCTGTGATGATTGCAGGTGCATTATAGTGCTTTCCCATGCTGGTGCAGAGTCTGTTTCAAGCTGTGTTCCAGACACATGACCAAGGAAGCCTGAGCTAAGGCAGCCTGAGGGAAGAGCTGGAGGGAAGGAGAGGACAGTGGTGAGACTGTCATGCTGTGTGAAAAAGAGGGAGGAGAGCTACAGGCATAATAAGTGCAGACTCTGCTCAGTTGCAAAGTAAACTCATTTTCAGCACATTGGGACAGCAACACGCAGAGAATCAGCAACAAGGATGGGTGTCCTGGTACTTTGGTGCAGGGGTGCCTTGGCATTAGGCAACCCCATTTGGATCCCACATTATATGACTTGTAAGGCTACTTACCTTTGATGTGGATAAGCAGTTACATGTTCTGAAGTTAACGTGGTTCAGTACTGCAACTAAAATGGACAAAATGAAACTAGAATCAGAAATTACCTGACTTTGCAATATTTTTAGAGTAATTCCAGACTGATTGTTGAGTGAGAAAACCCAGACACATTTAGCCATAAAATTATAGTAGTGCTAGATAGATGAAATGGAAGCATGCAGTAGGGTTCTGTAATAGGGTCACTGAGGGCTATTCCCAAAATGCGATTTACATTTCTGAACATCTGTCTATGGAAACTGGGTTGGGGAACTCAAAACCTAATCTCTGGTGCCTGTCACAGGATATTTTCATTCCCACATCAGTCTAGACCATTCAGTGTTGGGTATCTTTCTTCTCTGCTGATCCATGACATGAGGAGTCATTTTCTGAGTAGTATTTATTGCACAATAGGATCATAAAAAAAGGCAAATAAATTCTTCTGAACAAACAGTTTAATTGCTGGAGTAAGAAGCAGCTTTGTGATTATGCTTTCTGTTAGTACTGTTGACTGCTAGGGAAATTGATGTCCAGTCAACAGTCCCCATCACTGAATCTCAGTCAGGCACATATCTGGTAGGAAGAAGGGACACTTGTCATTTTGTTCAGGTACAAGTAAGTTTCTATTCACCAGGGAAAAACACCACAAACAAACCAATGACAACCACAGATCTGGTGAACCTATTAATAGACAACCTTCACCTGGAGAAAAAATGTTTTTGTCTCTGTGGCCATGTTTGCATAAGCAAGTAATTCTGTGCAAAAAGAACAGATTGGTAGGCTGGGACGGATGGATCATTATCTAATACATCAAAATTGTTAATGGCTTGGTTATTTTACTCTGGACTAGATTTAGTCTAGTCCTCTGATATCCCTATCTCACATGTTGTTTGAGGCTCTCTGAAGGACAAGTCATTGATTTAGCCACTTGGTGTGTCCATTATGGACTAGGGGGAGTTTGGTGCATAAGTGTATGGAGAAGAGATTTGGATGAGTTTCCTCCTTAGAGAATCTAGTTTGAACGTGCTAAAACCACTCTGCAAACCTGGTTGGAAAGTGATAAATTGGGGTGGTCAGGATTTCACTTCAGCACTGAATCAGAAGGGCAGCATAGGCACAACCTGGTGAACACGGCAAGAGTGGGTTGTTGGGGTCAAAGGTTTCTGGTGTCTGAATGGAGAATGTTTTGTTCTCAAGTGATTAAAAACTCAGCGGGGAACTAGTTCCTTTGTCTGCAATACTGTCCAAATGATCACTTAGTTCACCATGGCAGTTAATCTTTTTTCTTTCTAAAATACATGTCATGACACAATTGTTAGATCATTTGCCCTCAGGATGTTCTTCATACTGTTTTTCTAACCTGTTAGCACAAAACTCCTCTTTTGAGTCTCTAAAGACATAGGTGAACTTATCTGAGTCATACATACTCCCTTGTTCTTCATCATCATGAAGTGATTAGAGTTATTATTTAATTTAAGGACAGCTAATGACCATTATTTCAAATGCTTACAATCCCTTTGGGTGCAGAATCTGAGATATATGGAAGCAGATTTTGGAGGGTTGTGGGGCAGCAGCAAAGCCATCCAGATCATCCCGATGTACTGCTTTAGCCCTTCTGAATATTGACTACTCTTAAGTAAGCACCTTTATAGTTAGTTTACACCTACAAATAAATATCTCTCAGTTTTATTCAGCAAATCACACCAGCACACAGTCTGTGGCTACCTGAGTTTAATTAAATTAATTTGGGTCATTGTTAGTGATGGAAAAGGAGAAAAATAAATGAACAGCTGGTAAAGAGATCAGTATTAATATTTTCTGTTAAGTGTGACCTCCTTAGCCTAAGAGCTCCTCAGATCACTACCTCTACACATATACAGCTATATATAGTTGAGAGTTGCCTTAAAATAGCAATTACTTCACTATGCCCTTTTCACTAACATGACTTCTCTCAGTCTAGGATCAAACAACCTGGAACTTGGTGACTTGTATCCTTTATATTCTTAGTCTTGTCTCCAGCATAATTCAGAACATCTCAGAGGTGGCCCCTGTGCTGTAGTCCAGGGCAGCACGTGAAGTAGAGACCTGACACAGGCCACCATGTTATCATTTTCACAAACTGTTCAGCTTTCATCTTAAGTCCAGCTAAATGTCTTCTGCCTAATTTCTGCTGAGTTATTTGATTTTTCCAGGACCTCACTGCTTAACATTAATTATGTTCTCCTTGGCTCATTTTGTGATGAAGATTTTTCCATTCACCTGGTTAATCTAGTGCTCCCCTCCTCCAACACCCTGAAATCCCTTTTGATGTAGAGTGGATTTGGCTGAATGTAGGTTGCTGGAATTGTATACAGTATTGTATAGTTTTGTGCAGTGGCAAAAATATTAGAACATCTCTACCTTTTTTGAGGGAAATACCTTTATTTATGCTGTTCAGTACTGCTTATATTTAGCATAGGTTTTATAGTTACCCTGAGATAAATAAAACAGAAAAGTCTTTTATTTTGTCAGTTATTTCCAAACATTGCTTCCCCACTGTGATAGCAAGACTGTGATTATTTTATTAGTTCATATGTATTTGTTCTATTACTTACCCACCACCTGTTTCTCCAGTCTTCAAGAGCATTCAGTCTCTCTGTGATGACTTGCTCCAGTATGTCCATGTCTCTCTTGTACTGGGGAACCCCACACTGGACGCAGCACTCCAAGTACATCTCAATAGGGCTGTGCAGAGCAGATGGATCACCTCCCTTCACTTGCTGGCAACACTTCCTAAGGCATGTTTGCCACACAGGCACACTGCTGGCTCATGTTCAACATACCACTACCCTTCTGTGTGCCCTTGCACACTTTTTTTATCTTCTGCAAAACTGCTTTCCAGCCAGCCAGTCCCCAGCCTGTTCTGGTGCCTGGGGTTGTTCCTCCTCAGATCCAGGGCTTTGCATTTCTCTGTTGGCCCTTTTCTCCAATCCTCCGAGGTCCCTCTGAGTGACAGCACAACTCTATGGTGTTATCAGTCGCTTTTCCCAGTTTGGTGTCATCAGCAGATTTTCTAGGAGTGCACTCAGTCCGTCATCCAGGTGACTACTGAAGATGTTAAACATTGTTTGCCCCAGTATTAAACTCTGGGGTGGATCCTTAGTGTCCACTAGACTTTGTGCTGCTTATTGCCACCCTTAATTATGATAACTTTTTTAGAGAGTCAGAAATAAATAATCAGGTTAGTCCAGTTTGTCAAATATAAGATGCACTTTACCAAGGTTTACTGTCACCTCTCCATCTTTAAGAGGTTTCTGATTGGAAATAAATACCAGGACTTGTATCTTGACAAGACAAATGTGGTGAGGTTCAAAGTCATGAAGAAGTTTGTACTTGTGGGTTGAAGGAGCTCTAGGATGCTATTGTCACATCAGATCTGTGGAATATGGGTCAGCTGTAGGGCCTTTCTGGAGGTTTTTCTTTTGTCCAGCATTATCAATAATAATAAAATTTCAAATAAAAAAGCATTTTTGAGCCTGCATCTTAGTTTGCTAATCCTTACCTTTGGAACTGGGATTGCTTCTGAGAAGAAGAGGTGTAGTTTTCATTTAGAAGGAATCTGCAGTGTAGAATAGTTGGAGTGCATGAAGATAAAAATAACCTTTCTACGCTTATTTTCTTTCCACATAAAAGGCTTTGCAATAGATATCAAACAAACATAATATCTCCTGACTGCTGGGGGAAATTTAACATAAAAGCATCTGTAAGAAGGAAATTACATAAAAATGAGATGACAGAAGTAATGGAGATTTACATGAGGAGAAATCATCTCTCATTATGAGGTAAGAAAATTCCTTATCTGGCTGTGTATTGGAATAGAGTTCATCAATGAAATTTCTGTTGGTGAAGCTAGATAATGGCAAGAACATAATTTTCTTGCCTTTGGAGTTGGTAATTTCTACCCTTAGTGAGTGCATTGCTTACGTGTTTCTGAACATTATGTGTATCACAAAAAAAAATAACATGGAATTCATCAAAGCAAGGGTTATTGATGTGAACACCAAAAATCCAAGTCCCTTCAGTTCACTGAATCAAGTCTTGACTGAAAAAGAAAGCAGATGATCAGGACACCTGGCGATCAGAAAATCAAATCTTTAACAATAGTTTGGGGCAATTATATATCCTGAGAGGCAGGAGTTGCCAAATAGAATCTTAGATTGCCAAATACAATCTTAAATATGGTTCTCTGTCAGTATTGTGAACTGTATTGGAAAAAGTTAACTATGGGGGGACAGTTTCTGATTCTGCAGCTGATTACAGATGAGTTTAACTTTAAGCATTGATTTCTCACAAAGTCACAGCTAAGAGCTGCCTGCTTAACTAGGTCAAAGTGCTTTGTGGGATAGAGTCAGCTTTTCCTCAGTGATACTAAATTCTTGTATTGTCCATTAGTGGGGAAAAAAAACCCAAAATTTGATGACTGCTGTTCTCTGGCATAATTTCCAATATGCTCATCTATTGTTTTTTTTTAAAGTTTCCTTTTCACAGCAAGTGTTAGCTTTGCATTTGTAGATGTGGAAGCTACCTCACAGCACTTTGTCAGCAGTCCAGTCTCAATGTAAAAGCATTGTGTCGGTAAGCAACGTACTTGAGACAGAGCATGGGATAGATAACCTGTTCTTGGAGCTGCTCTGACTGTTGCTGGTCCCATGGGTGCACTGTAGGGTGTTGGTTCTGTCGTTAAATGGGTTGGGAATGAAGCCATGTTTCCAAAGTTGAGCCTTTCTTTTGATTCCTCTTCCTATAAAAGAAGATGGAGGAGAGAGTGGGCAGGGAGTTGTCTGCTGTAATCTCTGTGTTCTGAAATTCACTTTCTACTCTCTTGACCTGGGTTGAACTTGATGGAAATGGGGTTTCCAGGCTTGGCTGTTGGTGAACCACTACTCAAGGCAGCACCAGTTGCTAGCTTTCAGGACAAGCTGCACGTCCCTGCTTGCTTCCCAAACCGGGACTCCACTCCCACCCATGTTTCCTCTCCAGCCTTAAGCTCCTTGCTTCCTTCTACACACCCTTAAGCAACAGTTCATTCCTTGGCTCCTATTTTCTCTCCTTCCTTTCCTATCTGCCAAAATGAGGACTGCAATCCTACTCCTTCCTTGTTAATTGCTCTTCTCCTTTCACCTCAGGGGTAAATATGATCTAGCCTTTCTTCCATCCTAATCCAATGCACTCGAAGTCATTCTGCCAAATTTCTGACATTTTCATTGGAATTACAGGCATGGTTGGTTGTGTTGGGTGCTAAGTATATCAGCTCCTGATAGCTCTCTAGAAACCACGAGGGATTTATCCAGCAGCTCTTGTGGAATCATCCATGCAGCCACTGTCAAGAACTGCTGCTGGCACCTGCCCCACACATTCACCTGGAAGAGTTTTCCAAACCATTCATGGCATGCAGACTATGGATCAGGAACCTCAGATCTTGACATCTGTTATGTGGGACTATCAAGACAAGAAGGACTGGGATTTTAGGTATGACAGGTATATTTTGTGTCTGCATATGCTAAGAAAGAATATATACTTGGTTAGAGAGAAGGAAAGGAAGGTTTGTACATAAGTTGCAGGAATATGAACAGGGCATCCATAGTATTTTAGTTTTGTCCCATAATTTCCAACATTATATCCATTTAATCCATAAGGCATGAATTTACACTTAAAGCTATCTGTCTGGGAACACAAAATAACTTGTCTCTAAAGCCAATATGATCTTTTACAGGTGTAGGAATCAATAGCTTGAAGTGATCACTTTCTATCAACATCAATCTTTAAGATAGCTCTTCACAGTTGTTCTTTTTGCCATCTGAAATATCTGAAGAAAGGTGTTTCTAAAAGGTACAAAGTAGCTGGTTCCTAATTTCAGTGTATCAAACTTAGGCTGCCTTGAGAAAATCAACCCTGTTGAAGAAAAAAAACCTCCAAGAGTAAAGCATCTAGATGTTCAGTCTAGTCTCACATTCAGAAAACTCAACATGCTTTGTATTTAGGTTATGCTTAGAATGGGTCAATTAAACAGTCAGTGGACATTTAAATAAGCAGTTAATCAATTGTGAGATCTCTGTTGATTCTGTTATGTTAGTATGCTCTTCATAGCCATTGCCTATGCCCACATGTAAAGCTTGTTGCTGATACGCTCCTACACTCAGGAGGCACACTCTTCTGAGCAGTCAATCTTCTATAAACAAAGTAGTGTGTGTGTCATGCAGAAAACTGATTAAAACCTGTGGCCTCTTGTGGTGTAAGATTAAATGCAAAAGCTTTCAGCCACACTAGTAAAGTATGCCCAAATAGTAGGGAAACATGATTTTCCATATTAATCTTCATAAAAGCTCCTCCAGTAGGTGTTCACAGAACTATTTATAAGGAGGATGTGTCAGGACCTTGGATGCTTTTTTACAGTTATATTTTAGAGGTAAGCAGCATCTTTTTTAACAGCTTTGAAAGAAAGAAGGGTTGGGAGAGTCTCTCTTTGGGGTTCAAGCTGGGTGATCAAGGCATTTGGGGTCATGCATAAGGTGCTGAACTAGGAACAAGTCAGCTGAAGCTCACCTCTTCTCTGTTCTATTGTCCTTCTGAAAGATGGAAGAGACACCTCCTCCTGCTCTTGGTTTGCCTTTTTAAACTTATTTAGCTTTGTCTATTTACACTGTAGCACCTTGGAACAGAGAAACTCAGGTCCAATCCATCAAGATAACTTAAGAAGTCAGGTGGCTTTATCAGCTGTATCTTTCTAGACTGAACATAAAAGGAATCTAACTTAGATGACAGTAAATAACAGTCAATATTTGAGTGTGGTTTTACTGTGTAGTTGGTATCTATGTGTGGAGTACGCCACAGCTGGACTCTCCATCTGCAACTTTAATGATGACCATGCATAGAAGTGTCATTGTTTTACCTTTTAGAATGTACGCTAGCTTTATTTTAGACTTTATTGCTGATTAAAGGTCTTAGACTATATAAGTACATTTATTCAAAAGCCATCTGGACGTAGTCTTGGGTGACTGTCCCTAGCTGTCCCTGTTTGAGCAGGGGGTTTGGATAAGATGACCTCCACAAGTTCCATTGAACCTCATCCATCCTGTGATTCTGTGAAATACAACAAGAAATTAGAGAAGAGAGTGGAGAAGGGGAGAAGAAAACCTATAGTAGTGTGGTGGGTTAGATAGAAGCACCTGCTGCTTGCTTGTGCAGATGTTTCTTTCCGTGTGAATGTAAAAACCTTGGGGGTTTTCATAGACTGAGCTGTGAGGCAGCTCTGAAAGGTGTTGAAGTGGCAATGGGGATGAATGCAGTCTGGTTTGCCTTTGGGTGGAAAAGCTGTGGGCAGCAGCTTGGGCCTTTAGTAACAGAGTATATTGGCCCAGAAGTGGAATCCCTCCCTCTCTCTGCCATACACTTGCCCTTTATTTATGCCCTTTGTGAGCCTGACACTGAAAGTCAGAAAACATTATCTTACTTTAGTGATGCATGCCCTAATGGTAGCTGTAAGGCTTTTCTGCATTGTTAAATCTCTGTATTAGTCTAGCACAAAAATCCATGGCAATTACCCAACATAAAGGGCAATTTCGACTCCTCTGGATTAACCTAACCAGTTAATTTCCTTACTCAATTTTTATGCCTTCCAAATTATTTAATGTTCACAGCCATATCCCATTTTGGAAGTTGTTTGGCCAGGTTAAGCATATTTAATGATTTTAATATTTCTGCATAAATCAAACTCTCTTGCTGTATACTCTGAAGTTACATCAGCTAGAGGAGGTGAAGGAAACCAATGGCACGGATTAACATTCCCACCCCATGTGTGCTCATCTTTTTGCCAGATGGTCGAGAGAAGAGATTTTGAATGTATTCCTGGATAAAAACAGTCCTGGTTGGTCAGGAATGCTTCTTATCTCCTTTCAAAAATCTATATGGCCCAACAGTGAGGATAGTTCAGGAACTGGAAGACAAGAATTTATGAGCAAATTCAGGAACACCTGAATTTTTGCTCTTGCTTCAGCCTTTTTCCTATTACTGTCAGCAGACTGCTCTCAGGGCTGGACCCTCAGAGGTACTTGCACTCAGGTTTTCTCCTCAGCACTTCAAACGTTGACTCCTTCACGGCCACTCCAAACACTGTGGTGAACATGCAGTTTTCTTAAGCTTGTGCAGGGAGAAGCAGCCACTGTGGAGAGGCAAACATCAATGAAACACACAGGGAAGTTTTACACACCAGCTTAACAGGCCTCTGGATACTTAATTTCCAGTATTTCTGTCAACAGGTATTCCTGAAGTGGGCTAGCTGCTCAAGAACAGAGGTGTGGTGTTGAACCCCATGCATGAGTAACTGCTGAGATGCACCAAGAAGAATTCAGTTATTACTTTTGCTTGATTGGGAGCAAAGACTCAAGGTCTTTCTTGTCCTGGGAGGTACTAAAGCCATGGATAATGCCTCCCTGACCCTTTGCTGGGTGGCTATCATTCTGCCCTTGGACTTTGAGTGGCTCTGTACTGAGTTCTGGTACAATTGCTGGGAATGGCCAGGGCAAGAATTGCACATTGGGAGCTCTCCCAGAGACTCAAAACCCTAGCTGTGAGGTGAAAGTGCAACCCAAGTGCTAACCCTGCACATGCAGGGTTAGGTGGCTGTGGAGCAGCAATCTCCAGCCTTGCCATGTTGCCTGGCTTGGGGACACAATTTGGTAATGGGCACAATCAGGAGAGGGACTGGTGTCCCTGCATCAGCTCATCTGGCAGATGGGGATAACCCTGCTTTCCCCTTTCTCAGGGGTGCTGTAAGGATAAACAGATTAAAAGATTGTGTGGTGTTTGGACGTGTGCAATGGGGGCTTTAGAAGAAGTTAAGATCAATAAACTGGCAGCAGGTCTCCTCCAGTTTAAGAACTGCAATATTAAATATTATTTTAAAACTTTATTTTCCCTCTTTTTGGGGGGATGAGACACAAAAAGAAGACAGAACTAGCCAGTGTTTGAAAAAATTTCCAGTGTGGAAAAAATCCACACTGATACTCCTTTATAATATGAGAAATTAATTTCTTTTCATTGCTTATTTGATGCCACCTGACAAATCAGCAGGAGCTGGCTTATGAGCTTTATTTCATATCTTTCAGCTTCACATCTTAAAAACTGATGTGAGGAGAAATACTACAATCCTCAGAAGACTTACCAAGAGGTTTGTGGTCTCTCTGTTTCATACAGTGTTGCTGTTACAAAGCAAATATATTTTATTTTATCATAGCTGTATGTGTAGTAAGGGTAGTAACAGTTAAAATTCTTTTTTGATTTCAACATCATAACTTTTATTCCCTACTCTTCTCTTTCAGTTTTATACCAACATCTGAGAAAAGGAAGTAAAGTAGTAGTAATAATAATAATAATGCTAAGTGCAGAATTGGATAAAGTTGCCAATTTTTGATTAAGATCAAAAGCTGGACTTCTCTTTTTCCGTGGTATAATCTAAAAGCAATTAAGAATGCTGCAGCCTTCCATATTTTTATTTTTTTTTTTAAGTAACATTTATTTACAGGGCCTCAAAGACTTTTGTTTGTTCTCTGTCACTCATTAGCATGTGTGGGATTGGTATCTGTGGGATTTCTCTGTTTAAAAACACAGTGTTTTCTTCTCCAAAGATGTCAAGCTCATGAAAGTGTTGATTTATTTTAATGGCGTGCCTTGAAGTGGATGAGTGATGAACATTATTCTTCTCTTTTCAGATTAATGATCAATTACACAGATGTCATTTATGTACTTTATGTTTGCTCTGTTTCTCCTGCGGTGCCCAAGCATAGTACAGGTTTCACTTACTGGCTTTCTGCTGACAGGGCACAAGGTAGTGTGCTTTTCATGGTGCAAGTCAAATTCACTTTAACTTGTTCTTTTTAATCCTGAGAGGATGTCTGTAAACACTTCTAATTCTTATTCTGGTTCTTTCATCAGCACATCTAACATCATTTGCCTTAAGAATTGAAAATGTGACTGTGCACTTTTAATTTTGCCCAGCATCTTGCCCAGCACATTTTAATTTTCATGAGAGAAGCAGAAATTGTCTCCTCAGGTACCTAGAACAGAGACTGCACTGGAGTAAGACAAAATGAGACGTGTGCTCAATTTTTGTCCTGCATTGTCTTGGGAGATAACTTGCTCCCGAGTAGAAAGCTTCTTGTTTTATATGTCTTGTAGCATCTCTGATGTTTTTAGTAACATGGGCTGTTCTTAAAACTAAAATGGAGACATAAAAAATGAATGAATGAGCGGATCATCTGGGCTACATTTGTATAAGACTATATGATGAAAATGGACAGAGAAGGAAAAATCCATAGAAAACTGGTAGCTGAGGCTCTCCCTTAGGCTCCAAAATCAATGGTGAGGAGCCTGAAAGCTTGTGACCTGGTGGGTGAATCAGTTCTGGTTATGGTAAAATGCCCCAGAAACTGAGATGTTGGAATCTTTGATACCTCTAGATGTCTCAAAGGAAAAGTGGCAGGACGAATTCTGGACAAACTAAAGGCTTTCACTACAATTTGTCCATAACTTGTTGGTTATGACTCGTCAATAGTTTCCAATGAAAATTTGTTTTATTGGGAAATTCCCCAGTAAGTGTGATAAGTTCCATATTGAATTGTTGACAGGATAACATATGAATGAGCAATAGCTCATTGCTCAAGTGCATAAAAGGACTGAGAACATCTAGAAAAGGCTACATTGGGCTCTGCCATTCATTTGATGTATGGCCTGAAGAGAGCCAGTGCTGCTGTCAATGACTTGCTGACTCCACTGAATGCAGGCTTGTTGAATGATTCTGCCCAAACGTCTTCACAGTCCTTCCTGTTGCTTTCTGTTTGGTTTTAATTAAACAAACTTTTACATGAATACATGTGTTTCACCCATGAGTTCATCTGCTTCTCCACTGGCTGAACCCCTAGTCTCTCATGACATCATTTTATTCCTCATTTCAGCTGCCACCCACTGGGATTGGAGTGTCTTACTTGTCCTCTCTGGATCAGACAGGTGGAAGAGCACTACAATCCTCCTGCAGTGACTGCTTTCTAACTGAAGGAACATTCTCTCTCATGCCTAGCTCTGGAGCCTCTGAAAACAAATGCCAGCTGGGGTGCCAGGCACAGCAGTAGCTGTAACCACAGATGATTCATAATCTGTCAATTAATAACACGAGGGTCTAAAGAAGTCTCACCTATCTTTGCATAACTATCCTTCCCAATATCGTGGTCCAGTTGAGAAGAAATCACGCAACAGACAGGATCAACTCTGAAACAAATGTCCTGAAAATTAGGGCAGTGAGGGTGTAGAGCCAATAAGGGATGGTGACTCCCCTGTGTGCATAAGAACAATTTCTTTCTCAATAGAACTTAAACCTTGACTAGATCTATATCTTTCCAAGGAGTTGATGGCCACAGTTTTCCCTCCTCTTTTCTCTGCATGAAATAGAGTTTGCAACCTGGGCAGTGTTTAGGGACACTGCAGTTTAGAGCACAACACTCTGTTATTTCAGACCTGTGATTTTCAGTTGTGCAACTCTGAAAGAAGTGAGATTTTAGGATATCACAGATGCCAAATGAAATTTCCAAGAGTTAGATAACAAGGCAAGAGCTGTTGCCACAGCTACAGAATAACGGGTGATTTGGCAGTTACTGGTATGAAAGAACCTGGAGGTTTCAAAATTCACCTCCTGTGTCAAACAAGATATGGTGCTCGGAAGAACTTAAGATGTTAAGAGCTACACAAATAAAATAGTCACTGTCCAGTAGCCCTGGAGCTCATTAGCCATAATTACAACAGGGTTTACAGGTATGCCAAGAAGGCAAAGGAGATGAAATGTACTTCTACCTTCAGAAGGGGAATAAATGTAATAACATTCATTCCTTTTATAGATAATATGGCTATTTAGGAAGTCCTAAGGTACATGATGTCTTCGCTGATTAGATTTCCTGTGTAAGCAAAACGTTCATAAAGTTACATAACTGCATTTTTTCTCCTGCCTCATTGCTGGCAGCAGCAGTTAGAGTTTCTGGAGCACTGCAAGCCTTGCTTCGCCTCCATTTCTAGGTGACCTTATAGTGAGGAGAAAAGAGTGAAGAGAAAGCAGTGGAAGTGATGGAGAAAGAGTGATGCTGCTGCAATAAATCCATCATTCAGTCTGTGTAACTCATGCACGTCCTGCCTTCCTCTTGCATCCCTCAAGAGACCGAGGCTCCCTGGGGCCTGATGCTTCCCACCTGAGGTCATTAATACAATCCTGACTCAGTGAAGGGGCTGAATTAATTTCCTTTACTATCCCTGGTGAACTGAGCTGAGAAACCAAGATTACCTCTCCCACCAGGCTCAAACCCACTAGACAGCTCTTTCCCTCCTGCTTATGCTGCAGTTTCTCTTCCAGGTGAATAAAGAGCATCAAGTTGCGAGGCAAACGTTCTGCCAGAAGAGGTCAGACAGGTGTCTTCTGCATCATCTTCTGTAAGCAGTGCAACAGAAACAACTGGTGGATAGCATTTTGAGCATGTCCTCTAAGTGAAAAATTAAAGGGTAATTTTGCTGTCTCTGGACTGGCTTATCTGACGTTCATATCCCTTTGTAGTAGAGCAAGACCTTGCCCTGTTGTTTGTTTTTGAGGTTTTTTTTGTCAATTCAAAGACTGAGTTAGGGCAAGAGGAGTATATTTCAAAGTTTACATATCAATTATAATGATTCAAAGTTAAAATGAATATAAGATTAGTTGTTTTCCTTAAGTAGCACTGTCCAATCTGATTAATAAGTACCCTTCTGCTGACCTCAAAATATGTTGTAAAACTTCTTCAAGATAAGGGTCAAAAAATGTACCAAGACTTTTCTGCTGCTCTTTTGTTTGTTTATTGTACTTCTGCTCCAGTTCCCTTTGCTGCCAGTGGCTTTAAAATACAAATGAGCCAATTGCAGGTCAAATTAAAGAAAAAAGATTTTTAAAGAAAAAAGATTTTTAAAGAAAATGGTGGGAGCTCAGCAGTGGAGTGTATATGACATCCAAGTTTTATTGTGCACACTTTTGTAAGGCTGCGATTCCCTCTCAACAGATTGATCATTGTCCTGCTGCGTATGGAGAGGCGATGACCTCATGGCTGAACCCCTTAAGGGATCTAGTGCATTTAGATAAGAGAGCTTAAAACTTCCTGTGCAGGGTTGAAAAAGTCAAGACCAAAAGCTGTAAACCCAGGGAATGTTCAATCTGGAAACTAAGAAAGGGAAAAGAAGATACAACAGGAGAAGAGACACTTCTTAAAAAGAGTCCAAAACCACCTTTGCTTTTCATCAATATTCTGTTAACTATTATATTGCATTTTTGAGTCACTTGACGTGGGGTGATGTGCATCTACTGTATGGCTCTGGGAACAGTAAGGAATGACAAGCTCAGCACACTCTGGCTGTTCATTCTGAATGAAAGGCAGAGATACAAGCTGTGCTCCAAGCCCTTTGCCCCCCAAATCAGGAAAAGCTTCTCTTTTCTCCTGTTCTGCCTCTTTAGGAATCATCTGCAGCTATCTTTGAGACAACGTGTGATGGAAGGGTTCAATCTCCTTCTCTTCAGTCTAAGACTTTCTCTGTAGTGCTGTTTGTCTCATTTGTTGTCAGCAATCAGCAATTTTGCTCAGTGTATGTGGGGCACTCGCTGCAGACAATTTACAAACATCAGAGGAAAGGAAGGAGTTGGCGGTGTTTTTGAATTCCCATAGTTCTGTTTTTCTGTTGTTTCTAATGAGTAAACAAGAAAAACAAGCCGGGTGTTTTATTTCCTGATGAGCACAAATATTTGTCCAAAATAACTTACATTGTTTATTAACATGACTCCATTTGAACATTTCTTTTTTTAGGCACCATATGAAAGCTTTTATTGCTTCCATGATGGGTACTTGTCATCGGTTCATGTGAATGTTTTGGCAAACCAATGGACGGATTGTTCTGCTTGCTGTGATTGTGAAATAGGAATATCCGTAACATGACAGGGCATGAAAGAGCCTGAAATGAATTAAGTCTGTACTTTAATGAATGAGCTTTTCATTTAGTGGATTCTTTATAAACAACTGTGGTAAATCCACTTCTGGTAAATCCAAAGGATGGTTGACGCATACATTTCACATGGGTGGGTACTGGCAGACTAGGAGTGATGATGCATCACTCCAGCTGGACCTTTTTTATGCAGATAAGTATTTCAACTGAAGGGCTGCTCCGGTGTAGAGCCAATACAACAGTACTGTGTTTAATCTGATTATCTCAACTTAGAACCTGGACAGAGGAGAACATTCTCAAGATGAATATTCCAGGAATCATGCAAGCAACATGGATGTGTCAGCCTTCACTGTTAAGAGGGCAGGTTTCTACCTGCTGAATCACTTGCAATGTTGGACTGAAGGTAACTGAGACAATGGCTATTCCATTCTGAAGGTGGAAGAACTGAGCAGGTATATACAAGTAAAAGATGCAATAATGCCTAGTGCTTCATTCAAAGATGTGCATCTATTCAGATGCAGAGTCCCTCTAGGCAAACATTGCACCTGATTGTTTTTAAGTTTTCAACCATAAACAAAGATAACATCTACAATCCATCCTTAAGAGAAAATTAAAGAGATCAGTATCTGAATGCGAGTGTGATGGAAAATGTTGTGACTGTGCATCTGTTGTAAGTATTTGAAAACACCAAATTTTGCTAAGAGAACTGTGCCAAAATATGCGGGTCATTAGAAAGCAAGATCTGTAAGCAAGCACAGGCAATGAGTTGGAACATTTTGCTTTGCTGATCTTTTCAGGAAGAACAGCAGTTAAGGGTAAATGTACTTTTTTGTTCCTTAAGGGCTTTCTAATGCGCTCGAAATAGAACCTGATGTACATCTAGCCATCTAATTTCTCATGATGATGTAGACTTATGCCATTTTTTGCTTTCAGATGCATCTCAGAGAGTACCACCAGTGTCCATGTGCCAGTTTGCATGAGAGGAGTTCAAGGTGACTGACCCTTGCTGTGTGCTCCTGTTCACATGAGAGGCTACTGTAGCTAAGTCCTATAATCACAAACCCATATAAACATCTGGGATTCCTCATTGTCACCAGGTTCCTTGGAAAGTCATGTACACCCAGTGCTAGTCTGGGAAGATGTTTTTGTGGGATATGTGGCAAGAACACTCCTAGAGATATCTGTGCTCCTTTCCTGGAGCCACTTTTTATTGAAAGTACCAGTGTTATTTTCAGTCCCTGATGATCCCTTTGTGTTAGATTTTGTATTAACCAGCTGTTAGTCATCTCATTCCAGCTACAGACACTGACTCATACCTGTAGAAACACCTCCTGCTGCTCGGTGAGGCAATGGGCTGTGAACAAATTTACCGTCATCAATCAAAATTATTTCACAAACTTGTTCCTGACTTTTGTTGACCCTACATGTTCAGAGCTTGAGAACGTAAAACACAAGCTCTGTATCTCAGGCCTGAAAGTTTGGATGAGATCAGAGATACTGTTCCTTTGCACTCGAGTATAATTACAACCAGTACGCTGGTGTGACTACTTAGGTAAAATATAAAATCCTTTGCAGATCTTTTAACCTAATTAAACAGGTGGGTGAATGTTTACAGGAGGAGTGCGTGAGAAGGTGTGAACACAGCAGAAGACAACTTCTCTTGTCTTTTTTAAAAGATGCTCAGATTTTTCACTCCATCATTTGCAAAGCTCTTTCTGGGATCATAGCAGATATACCTAATGTGATTGTAGGTTTCTCATGTGTTGAAAGGCACCAGCCAGTACATTATATACATTAGAATCTGTTAGTGCATCAGTGACCCAATTAGTGTGCAGTAAATAGATGCATACCCTGGAAACTTTCCCAGCTCCCTGTGTAAAGTCTGACTTTCCATTTGCCTTTCCTAGCTCCCTATGTTATATCTGACTTTCCATTGTTAATAAAAATCATTATGATAGCTAAGGGATGGAGGATACAGAATTCAGTCAAACGAGTATTCCCGGCATCATTTAACTATTGTAAGGAAGGGGTTAATGTGGAAATCTGATGCCAGAGTAGACCTGATAAGGGAATTTATCAAGTTGGGCAACACTGTCCATTCTGGTCTGACCATGATGTAGACTGGCACTAAACTGAAGGTTATTGACCTGACCTGGTTTGCATCTGACGGTTCTGATTTTGAGAGCAAATGAGTTCTGGTGCCTACATGATCAGAGGGCTTCCAGTTTCTCAGCTGATAAGCTCTGGCTGCCCTTGGTTTTCCGATTGACTCGTGCAAACACACCCCTACCAATTCCCACGGGTCAGGTAACTGGAATGAACTGGGCTGCTGGAAGTAGCAGTTAGTGAAATCTGGCAGAGGTCCCCTGTGATGAAGCAGGACACGATGAATACTTGCACGTGCATTCGTTATGCACAGGTCTGCTCCCACTTAGCCTATGAGAGAAGAAGGCTCAAGCAGCAGTCATATGGCACAAGGTGTTAAAAAGCTAGTTCACACATCTAACTCCCTCTGACTTCAAATTTTAGATTCTTAGATATTACCAAGGAGTCTTTCCCCTTAAGCAGTGGCCTGTGATGATGCCAAGAGCCATGCAAAGTCAACGTGCTCTGTAATCCCCTGTGTGTCACTTCCAGTTCTCCTCCCACTGAGTGTCTGGAGCTGTTGTGGCCAGTGGCAGTTGAGGAGGATGAAAATGTGACTCCTTCCCACAGCTACTGTTGACCCATTGCATTCTGAGCTAAGCTGCCCTGGATGACTGAACTACAATAACCTCAAAATACAGGATTTCTGCATAGAAATAAAGCCAACTGAGCTTTGGTTTTTCTTAGACCTTGATCTGCTTTACACCTGATGTAATCAGGGTAACTTGATATAACCGAGGTCCCATTGATTGAAATTGGAAGTTAGACAATCATGTTGAACGTGGTCTCTTAGAATGCTGCAATAATCTGTGGTAGTTTACTAGGGGCTGCAATGGACTAGCTGCTTTGGCTAAACTGACAGGTGATCCCAGCCAAACCCAACGCTTTCTGAGGTACTAGAATTCTTTTTAGCCCATGCATATTTTTTTTTTTTCTGTCAGTAGAATTGAAAACACTTCTTCATAACATTTCAGCTAAATTTTTACAAATATTTAGCTGATTTAAATTTATTTGTGAGACTATTTCCAACATATTCTGGAAAGAAAAACAAGCAAACAAACAAACAATCTTTGTTTAAACCACTGTTCTGAATTTTCTAGGCTTTCCAGGGCATCTTAAGCAATGGAGGTAAAAATGTTCTGCATAATAAGAGTATTGAGACAAACCTGTACATGTGATGCTGCGGGATTATTATATTTTTTTTTTAAATGAATGTAGAGACTGATCTCATCTAGATATCACTGACAAGGGCTAATGGTTTGAAACTAAAAGAGAGTAGATTTAGACTAGAGAGAAGGAAGAAATTTTTTACAGTGAGGATAGTGAAACACTGGCACAGGTTGCCCAGAAAGGTGGCAGAACCTTCATCCCTGGAAACACTCAAGGTCAGGTGGGATGGAGCACTGAGTGACCTGATCTAATTAAAGGTGTCCCTGCCCACTACAGGCAAGTTGGTCTAGATGACCTTTAAAGGTCCCTTCTAATCCAAACCATTCTGATTCTGGTCTTAGGCCCCTGCTCTTGCTGCGCCAATATCAGGCACAAGGGCAGGCAGACAGGAGAGCAAAACTGTTCTTGAATGGCATGGAGCTGAACTGATAACAGGCAAAATGATCTGCTGCACCCAGAGAGCACCAGAGCCGTTTCCCTGGACAGTCAGAAGACGGAGACCACATTTGCAGGTGGAAAGCTTCTTTCTGATTGTTTCTATGCGACTGGGTTGGCCTTTTGCTTATCTATTTCCCTAGTGATCTTCTGTTGCTTGTACTGTACATCAAAATCTGAATGATTTGGGAAGTACTACATGTGTCTGTTTCCACGTGCTTTGTCTTCCTCTCTTCTTTACTTTTTCCCTACCCCACCCTCTTCCCTCCTTCCTGTCAAAACCGCAACAACTTACATTTTACAAAGTGGGCAGGTTTTGATTTTAGCAAAATTTAATATAGTAAAAAATTTTGGCTATCACTAAATGTGTCCCCTCCTATGCTGCCTAGCTGGGGGATAAAAAGTACCTCACCTTGACTCTCCCGTTGTTCCTGGCCCATAAGCTATTAATACAAGACAATATAATGCAAGACAATATATTCCCCTTAGTTAAAACACCTCTTTATCTTTTAGGTGTACAAGGAGTGTCCTTTCCTCACTCCCTGTCCTCCCCCATACCAAAACAAAGCAAAGGGCAGCGGGACTGGAATGTACAAATTCCACTGCCTCCCTCCTCAGCCATGAATCCCCTTCCCTCCCGCAGGGAGGTGAGCACCATCCACACATCATTTGAGACAGGAACAATATAACACCACCTGTTTTCAAATTTTCTAAATATTTCTCAACTTCCATTACAGGCTGTTGCCTTCATGTTGTAAATTCGTGCCAAGAACTCCCCAACAGCATTCTTCTCTGCCTTCCCAAATCACTCAGAGAGTAAACAAATCTTTCCTTGAGTCACTGATTGCTGCAAGAAAGCATTTGTGTTTATTACATATGAAGGAAGAATGGCTAGACTGCACATTTTACAGCTTGCAGCTCTCCGGTGAAAGCCATAAGATCTTTGACAGCACAGAGCTGCTTTCTCCTCTGTGTATTTCCATCTGTGAACAGGACTTCTCCCTTCCCAGAGCAGCCAGGGTACTGCCACACTGAGTAGCAAACAACTGCCTGGCAGTTTTCTAACCCCTTTGAGCCCATAAGGCTCTGGGACATATAGTGCCATCTAGAACTGGTTTTACTGTCTGAATGAAAAGCTTTTTATGTAATAAACAGTGTACACAGCGTAGCTTCACAGGGTAATATGATCATCTGTATTGCAGTGAGACACACTGAATGGCTCAGGCTAGACAGGAATGTGTTAAATTAGTACCGGAACAATTTACCAGGCACTAGAATGAATTAGGAGAGGATTCTTGTTTTTTTTTTACCCATGGTAGAAAATGTAAGATGTTTAGCACTTTGTAATTAAGTTGGACCATAGAAATTTTCAAAACTCATCATCAGAAGTACTTAAAGTGATCTTGGTATGTGTTAATACACATCTGTGAGGTCCTATACTCATGACAGTAGCAAGTTTGCTCTGACCTATATAAGTGCATTTGTGCTCGACTATGTCTACATTTGCAGCAGGCATAATTCTTGATTGCCTCCATTTATTTCCTCACTGCTCTAGCAATGTAACACACTTTTATTCCTCTATATTATTTTTTTTTCCTCTGGGTCAAATCACGCTCACTTTCTACTTTTGTAAAGTGCTATTGGAGCAAGTGTCCTACCATTTGGTGTTTGTGTTTCAGCTCTCCCACTCTTCACTGAGCTGTTCCAACACAGAAAGCACGATTCAGTGATTAAAGCAAAGACAGAAGGTTAATAGACTCTGTTTCTGTTTCTCGATAGGGCCTAAGTAGCTGTCACATAAAACTGGCAAATAGCTTTTTAAGTTCCTTGAGCCACGCTGTAAAACAACACTGCAGTGAGATGTGATTCAGTCTTCAGGTGCTCAGCATCAGTCAAATACAGCGAGGTTTATTTCTATTCAAAAAGCTTGTGTACCTGAAAGATCATTTGATATTTTCTCCCTAGCTGTACCACCTGTTTTAAAACACATACTATCTCTTCTTACCTCCTTACTTGTGTTTTTGTGCTAGTTTATAGTGCAGTCAACATAAAGAGGTCAATGTACTTTCTGAGATGTGGACAGCTCATATTATCCACAGGTCTGAAACCACTTTGCTACAGCCTGGTGCCTGAGGTCTGAAAATCTGAATGTGTACGTCCTAATTTTGGCACCCAGATTCTGAGGCACCCATGCTAAATGTCACCCAATTATTATGCCAGTTGGTCCAGTTGCCTAATGCAAATGGACTATCACAAAGCTTAGCTTGTCATCTTTACAACATGTGTCAGGGTAACTATATATAGCTGATATTAACCCTTATATGATATTAATCTTAATCTTAATTAATCTTAATCTTAATATGATATTAATATTAATATAAAGGGAATAGTTGTTTTGCAAAATTATCTTTTCCAAAGCAAAATGGATGAAGTTTGCTTAATGTTTATTTGGTTGATTCAGATAGATAGAAGCAGAAGAGGAGTATTTCTGCATGCTTTACACTGAGCCTGTGGGAAAGGCTGACAGAGCCTGCATTCTGGTCTGAACTGACAAGATCTAGTTTGGACTGCAGGTGCCCCTTCACCAGTGGTCCTGAAGTTCCCAGTCACTGTTCATAGCCCGTGTTTCAATGGGATCAGTCACTACAATAAAACCTATTTCTACTGTCCATTAACAAGAATATTTTTCTGTCACTATCTGAACACGTGTGTGAAGAGTGATAGAGAATACGGTTACTTTAGAGGACTCTGAAGAACACCAACAGGCAAGCAAGACAGGATAAGATCTGGAGTCACTATGTGCACAACTTCAAATGTATCTCAGGCTCTGGAGATCTGGAGCACCAAGTGTATTGAAGACATACTGCAGAACTGAGTTTGTTCATTTTAGGCAATCTGTGTGGATCAAACAGAGGCAGATCGGGTCTCTCAGAAGGCACAGCAATCATTTCCAGATTCTTGGAGACAAGGTATGCTCCCATCCCTTAAATGTCTGAAGTTAGGCAGTGAAGGGTAGATGTCTGGCTTAGAGACACTCGGACCAAGCAAAGCCTGCAATGTGGGCAAAAATTTCAGTCACGAGGAACAGAAAGTTTACCAGTGGCCTTTTAACAGCATGCACTTCAAGGCTTCTCTCCCAGTATGAGCTAATACAGGGCTGTGGGCACTGTGAGCCATGAAGGCAATCCCCTTTGAGGCACTCTGCTGCTAAACCTGCTCAATAACTCTCCAGAGGAGCATGAAGGCTGTTTTTACAGCTGAATACGGTGTAAGGGTTGAACTATGGGACCTTTCATCTTAGAGACTGCTCTCTAACATATGTTTTTGTTATGAAGAAGAAGGTCAAATCTTCCACAGTTCAGTGTTACATAGCTAGAAGTTTTCATAGGGCTTTAGAAAAACAAAAGAATTTACATTATTTAAAAACCAGAGCTCTTATATATAATGAACTAAAGTAAATATATTGTGGTTTAACAGCTGATTTGGAAACTACTTTTCACAGTTCCCATAGTTTCAAAGCCCAGGAGTACACAGACTTTTTTAAGCAACTAAACAATTCTAACAGCGATGGGCAATTTCATGCAGGCGTTGAATTGGCTGCTCAGATGAATAGTTCCTGTGTTATGGAACTTGCTTCTCTGCTTTCTGTCTCCTGCAAGAAAACTGCCCGTGCAGAGTTGAGGCAGTCCTGGTGGGGAGTGATCAATATGCTGCCACATACCAGCCGTAATTCTGGAATTTACTTCTCCCACCCACACCACCGTGGTTTCACAATACGCTTTCTTGTGCTGTAGCAGAGACAGCCTCCTCGGGACATGTTTTTCTTAGTCATGTGGATTTGTCAGATTCAAGCCTTTTTTCCTATCAAATGAGCTTTTCAGTGTGTGCTCAGCATTGGCTAAGCACAAAGGCTCACCTAATCAGTCCAGGTGACTCTTTAAGGAGGCTTTTAATGTCTGTAATTTACTGCCTGTGTTTTCTTTTCTTTGAAGCATACCTTACTCGCTTGGCACCTGTTCTGAGTAAGAATGATGGTGTGGTCCTTTATCAGTAGTGAGCAAAACTGGATTTGAGTGTTTGTGCTGCAAAACTGCACTGACAAAAGGATTGTGCGGGAGGGGATAGCTTAGGAAAACCTGTGGGACAGCATGAGGAGTTAGCATGTGGGCAGTGTGGCTCACTGGTTAGGCGTGAAGATCCAACAGATCTGGCTCAGTCAGACAGAGCCTGAGTGGACCAGATCTCTGCTACACTCAGTGGCACTACAGCAGTTTATGAAATGTGAGTTGGTTTCATTTTTTAATATCCTGTTCTCCAGTGACCACTCTGCCTAGCCAAATTCCTTTTCCTGAGGGTGCATTTCCCAGCTGTTAAATGTCAAATTATCCAGATTAAAAAACCTACTGGTAAGTCTCTTGGTTTGCTTCCTGCGTTGCTGTTAGTAATTAATGAGTAGTGTTACGCAGCCGTGCCATCCTTTGGGGCTTGGTCTCCCGGTTGTATTAATGGTTACTTATACCACAGAATGGAGATTATTCCATCTTGAAAAATTGCTTTCTCCTCTAAAGCAGATGATGTGTGTGAGAAGAGAGGCATCTTGTAACACTGCTTTAATTCTTCAAAGGATCTTGAATTTTGAAAGGACTATAACACAAGTTTGTTCACTTTCTTATGTCATATAGGGAGAAGACTTATGTCCAGTGGACTGCCAACCATGTAATATCACTTTGGACAGCTTCAGCCTTATGTCAGGGAGTCTTGTGAGGAATGATCTTGCTGCTGGTATTGTGACCCCTTGCTGGCAAGGCTGACCTCTTCATCACAGGAACAAGGAGCACAACACAACCTGCTTAGTATGCTGCCTGGGGAAGCTTGGTCTAAGTTAGTCTGGAGGCATTCACCTCTACTCTGTGATCTGTAGTCTGGGCTTGTGTTAAATACAGGAATAGCAGCTGGAAGAAGAGGGGCAGAAGAGGGAACCTGAGGTAACAAGAAGACAATACTGGTCAGATACATGGTTTCTTACCAGTTTCAGTCAGTTTTCCCCACATTTCCACTAAAATTCTGTTTGAAAAACAACCCATTCCTTTCTTTCTTTCTCCTGCTGAGCTTCTGATTACAAATAGAAGTGTAAGCATGTATGTGGCCCTCTTGAATCACATTTTCTACATAGCTGTATTGAATTGGGATCTTCTAAACATGGCAAGGTCTTTTCAGAAAAGTGTTTTTTTGTGTTCTTTTTTTTTTTTGCTAATGTTTCCCATCAGACTGTTGCAGGCATTCAAAAAGTAACTGTTTAAATAATAGAACAGAATGCTGAATTCCTTGAGTCCACAGGTTAAAAAGAGAAGGGTTTTTGGAGCCAATTTAAATCTAAGCAGGATTTTTCTGGTGTGTTATTTCCCCGTTTGTTGTCTCTTCCCTAATATTTAACAGTGCTTTCTTGATTACGGTGACAGATTTGTACTGTAAATGAAAACTGAACATTACTTTTTTATCCCATAATCAGTGGCTATATATATTTAATTTATATATAACATATATCATACTTATTTCACAAAGCACTGCTTGGAGGAATCATGTCCTGGTACAGTTGGCTGTAAAGGCAAAACGGCGTTAATAATTTTTTAAATAATAAATCTGCTTATCTAAGTTCTCCACTGAGATATGTAGAAAGCCTCCATTACTGCTGCATTACCAGCATGTCTGAACTTAGTGATGAACTCAGCTTCACAAGTGGTGCAAGTTCCCTCGGAGTCCGCAGTTAGATCAGCTGTCTCTTCCCTGCGAAAGTGAGAGCACTTCAAATCTTATCTGTGGTGAGTCTCTTTTACATTCAGCTGACAGCTGCAGATGTCTTTTGGCTTTTCAGATTCCCATCTGCGGGGAGCACCATAATTTTCCACCTGTCCTCCTGCTTCCCCGTCCCACTCCCACATGGGGCTGTTCTCCTTTGGGATTTGGACCACCCGTGCATGGAAAAGCTCATTTCCCAGCTGTGCACACACCGCTAGGATTTTTGCTTATTAGCTGAAATTTTCACTTGAATGGGGAGGATTTATGGCACTGATATAAATTTGTCAGTGTGTAAAGCTTCCACACAGTTCAATTCTTATCAACCTATTCATTCCTATGAATAATTGTTCATTTGCAGTTTTCAACATACTTCCCTCCTCCTTCTGTTTATTTTTGCTGTTGCCAAAGCTTCTTGTGTCCATCTGAATGTTGGCAGCAAAGCTCAATTCATACTCCTTGATACTCTTAATTCTTCAACTAGGTGAAAGCGAGACACATCCATGCCACAAAGGGTCTCAAACACAGCCACTCCGGTCCTTAGCACCTGACTGAATTTGCCACCCAATTCTACAGTGCATTTAAAACCATATCCATGTCATTCCCTCTCTGACCTGTGGGATTGGAGGGTTATATGTGCATTTTCTTCACCACAGGTATGTACCACTACTTCTCTGGATTTGATCAGAATTTTGTACACTGGTGCTGGTAACTTTCTCAAAGAAATGTGAAATTTCACTGAAACACGGGGTCAGCTTTGTCTAGCAAAACTTGTTTTCCTTTTGTGCTCCAGTCTTGTTAGTCACAAACTTCAGTTCCAGCTTTTCCCTAACTTCCAGAAACTGATGTCAGCTGTAGTTAAACAGGTGTCCTCACTTTTTGTACTAATACAACACTGACTGATGCAAAAATATTTATCTCCAGTTAAAATTGTTTAATATTCTTCCTTCTTAGTTGTAAATTGACTGGAAGTATTCAATCATTATCAGTCATCTTGGGTTTGATTTTTGTCAATACTGGGAAATTATCTCTCTGGAAACAAAATGTAAACACTATTGATTGGGACTTTCTTTTATTTTTTTATAATTTGGTCATGACTCCTGCTCATGAAGCAATGTCAACTGGTACAGGGAGAAATGAACCATTCGCCCATGTGGTGTACCTGGGAAGATCAGCTCATAAAGCTGTCACCTAAAGTTTTAGAAAAATATATTTCACTAATGGCTGTATGTTATTCAATACCATACTCTTTGAATTCTTAGATTCATTTCATTATAGACAGGCACGTAGGACTAACTTCTTCTGGCTTGTCTCAGCAGACTTTATCAGGATTCTGCTTGAGCTGTGTACACCTGAGAGTTGTTCAGCATCAATAACTCTCAGTTTTGAGACCCACTTGAAATAGGTCTGGGGTGTTTGTGCTTTAAAGCAATAACACTGCTGCTAGAAATAACTGGTAACACTAAAAAGAAGGAATATGGTAGCACAGGAGGTGATGTTTTCCAGATGATATTCTTCTGCTCTTCATTTTGCCCCAAAGTCTTTTCCCCAGATTCTCCCTCATTCTCCCTCATACATACTCCCTCTGGTTTTCTTACTCCTCCAGTCCTATTAGTAGGTCAATGCTGGGCATTGTAGGATGGGCTGATGGTGCTCTCCTCATCTGGAAGGACCAGCTGCCCAGGTCTGTGTGATCCCCCTAAACTCTTGGGAAATACCACCCTGCACTTGCCAGCAGCTCAGGGCCACAGCTGGGCTGCAGTGGGCGACATGGACATTTAATGCCTGCTATCAAATGCCATCTGCAAGTGGGAAATGTAAAACATGTTGGTGTTCATTCCTTAGCTATAAATAATAACTAATTCCTTCAAAAACTGTCTATATCCTCTCTTTCATTGTTCTTTATTTCCTCTGCAAATTACTTGCAACAATAAAAATGAAGGGATGCCAAATTGGTGTGGCTCTTCAAAGTAAATTCTTTCCTTGAAATGAAGTTCATTTGAAAATTCTGTCCTTCCTCCCCAGCATTTGTGCAGGCCAGATGGGGCAGTGGCCATCCTTCAATGTGAAGCCGTCCTTAGAGAAAGGGATCAGAAACTTTAAGTCTCCCTCCTGTCTTACAGAAATTTTCTCTGCTGTCTCCTCTGGGTGGAGTCCCTTAAGGCCATGTGCATAATAAACTATTCACCAGCTTGGCTAATGTCTTACTCTCCAGACACTCACTGCTGACTTCCCTTACAGTTCTGTCCTCAGGTCCCTCAGAGTTTTCTTCCTTTCTCCCTAACAAGTGAGAATTACTTCTCCCTTAAACTCCTCAGTATCCTCTGGTGGATTTTAGCATCTTCTAGTTTCCCAGGAGGGATATGAAGGGTCTACGAGTAAAATGCTTTGCTTGCTCTTATCCAGGAGATTACAGAGGGGAATCAGATAAAAGCAGGGATTGAATTCTCCATACTTTGTCACTGTCAGCAGCAGGGCACTTTAGGTAGAAAATAGCTTTATCCTTATGTGGTAGGGTTTTAAAAACTTTTCCCAGGCATTCAAAAAAAAATGGAGGAATCAAATTCTAGTGCTTATGGATATGGTTTAGTGGAGGACTGGTCAGTGTTAATGATTGGAAATTATGATATTAAAGATCTTCCAATCTAGACAATTCTGTGATTCTGTTTCCAGTTGTGAGGGAAGGAGAGACCAAAAGAAGGTGAGACACTAGCATATACTATGGGACACAGTTTTAATGTCCATGGCATTTGATTTCTTAGGTGGGGAGGGAAGATTCTGATTCAACTTCTACACCTAATACACATGCCAAGGACTCTGATTACCCTGGTCCTATTTCTAGCCTGATGAGTTTCTCTGCTGCTGTCGTAAGGTCCTGTTATCTTTCTGTGCTGCTGTACAGAACACAACGTGGTGTCTTCAGCAGTGAAGTGGAGGTCATGACTACAGGAGTATTGCAAGGCTTCGATCACTCATATTTGAAAATGGCTTTGATTATTTCTCAGGGAAAATAATGACAAAATGCCAAATACTAATAATCCTTCAAACCTATGCTCACCTTATAACCTAATTAATAAACAAATATTTTAACTTAATTACTCTACACAACATGTTAGAAGCGTAAATGCCTTACTGATAGCTTAATTAGGATTTCCTCAAAACAGTCTTCTGTGAGCATTGTTAATCGCATAAAAATATAAAATTTGCAAAATCAAGTTTTAGAATTAAAATATAGAACTGCCAGTCATGTTTCCAGGGGCTGCCATATTTCTGTAACTCTGACTTGAAGCTTTTCAAAAGCTTCTTTTCTTAGTTAGCTCGACTGGTGAACCTAATGAGCACTTTGATTTTTTGCCTTATGCTTGATTTTATAAACTCCCAGACAGTTCCAGGAAAGCCAGTTTCTTTAAAACTAAGGGTCTCAGTAATAATAATTAATAGGAAAACGTAGAAAGCTCGTGGGTCTGAAGTAGTACTGGTTTTCTTTTCAGTACTCTCTTATGTCAAACAGTACATATAGAAAATTAATCCCTGCAATTTCGGTTGTTCTTGTGGGAATGGAATTTTAAGGAAAGGAAAAACGTTTCTATAATACCTGCTTAATCATAACGTAGTTTAATGACCCACTTATGATCAGGTTAAATATCCTTATGCTTCCTAATCTCTTTCAAGGACAATCTTATGTGAAAGTCAGTCCTGCACTGAAAGCTGGCAGCTTTCTTGCTCCTGGGAGAAGGATCTAGGCTCTGACAACCACTGTCTGCCAGCTGTTAACCAGAGGCACGGCATCCCATACAGCATCACCTACAGGAACATACATACATGTGCACATGCACATATATATATGTATAGCATAGGATTCCAGTTGTAAGGCTTCTTCTCGGAGGCTGTTGCCCTTTGAGAGAAGTTCAGCCACTCTTAGTTTGGTTGCAGGCATTTGAATAAGTGTGACCAGAGCAGAGTGGGTGGCATCTCTGTGTGAGCAGTGCTTTACCTCCTCCATCCAGCATGTCTCTGACATGAGATGCTTGTCAGGCAGTGAGGAAGTGCTTCATGCAGCAGAGACAGCTGTGAAATGATGGAGCTTTAAGAGCAGTGGAGTATTTCCACTAAATGAATAGCATCACTTATGTACTGGTATAACTGGGAGATGAAAAGGGACCAGTGAAATGGGAGGTGTTTGAATATGGTTTGAAATATATCTGTGGTTTGAAATATATCTGTTCTTTTGACCAGGATCATTTAGTACTCAAATACAAAACCAACCACACATTACAAGTGTGTTTGATTTTCAAGAGAAAAGTTTCTTATATTCCAGAACAAATACTTGTGAGGCCTCCCACAGAGAAACAACAATATCTCTGTTACCTCATTGCTGGGGATTGCACTTGGCATAATAACCTCAAAACAAGAATCAGAAGCAGCCCAGAGACTGGACTTCTCCTCACAGGGTGTGAGGGGGATCACAACCATGTCTCCTTCTAGCATAGAGATAGGACAGAGCTATGGAGAGCACGTGGACCCAGCCTGGAAAGTGCTTGTTGAGCCCCCACATTACCTATAGACTTTGCTCCTAAAAACCTTCCTCTAAGCAATATTATTTACTTTCATGCCCATGGTAAGTTATACCAAGGCTGCATGCTGGCACAGCTTGTGTAAACGTGCTGCCATTCATTGGTGTGTCTGGCTGACGTCAGTAGCTGTAAGTAAAATAGAGGTGCCTCCATTGTAACTTAGGTAAAACCATCAGCAGCCCAGACTAATCCAAAGGACCTATGGTGTAAAGTTTAATACTGTTAGAGAAGACTATGTTGTAGATGAGTTTTTAGGAAGGTTATCTGCAGTCTTGTGAGCACTGTTAGAAGTTGCAGTCAAAACAGTTGAAAACTGAAACTCAGTTTTGCCCTTAGATTGAGGAGTTCTCAGAGTTTTCAACATCTGATTCATAGTTTGGTAAAGCTGCTATCTTTGGATACAGCTCTGAGGCTGCCAAAGCGATGGGAAAAACAATGGTCAGGATGATGTTCTTTAGAGAATGTGCCCTCCTTAGACAGGGGGTACTATATGGGTGGTAAGACACTGTCTGCTATTCTATTTTATGGTTCATGTACCTTGCATGAGCATACAGGGAGGATCAGCCAGATCCTTGGAGGACAGATACTGCCAAAATTACTAGCGTGTGAAATTAGAATCCATTGGACTTTGAATCCTGCTTAATCCTGCCCTGTGCCTAGAGATTTTGTGAGTACATGAAAGGCTTTTTGTCCATGCATAACTGTAATCATTAACAAAGGGATGGGCAATTATGGTATGTAACATAATCATCTCAAATTCCGAAGGTGATTGCATATGACACTAGAAAAGCAGTGGATTATCCAGCATTTGACTAGAAGAAAACAGACCACTGAGAAATAAGCTAGAAGTGAAATGCAAAGAGAAACTTTTAGGCAAAAATGGCAGCAACGTTTCACCCAAACCTGGAGAATGGGGGCCCTCTTACCCATGTTTCTCATGGCTCCTGTTGGTTTCTTAAGACTAGCTGCATGCAGTGGAATCGAGGTATTCCCTTAGGCATACCTGCCTGCTTTCCATCGTTAAAAAGTCTTCCTTTTCAAGGGAAGAGAGCAGAAGATGTTCTGATTTTTCCTTACAATTAACACTCTTTCATGAAAGCTGCTTTATAGCAGCCCAGATACCAAGTAAGAAGTGGATGCCTCTGTAAAGAGCTTATGTAAAGTGCTTATACCAGCACAGCCCTCTGTTAAGAAGGCAAACTCCCAAGGAGGAGAGTAACACAGGAGGATCAGAGGGAAGAACAGCAGTGAAAACGTTTCTTAATTGAATTCAGTTTCTTAGATCACTGTAATCATTTGTCTGTTATTTGTGAAAGGAAGAAATGTACATCCATACTATTTGCATATACAGTTGGCCATCCTTTCTCCTAGTATAGGGAAGTCTTTCACACATCTCTCTCCTTTATTAAGGGGTGACATCTGCCACATAGTCATCTAGACCCGCTAAGCAGGGGTGACAGTGCTGACAACTGCTGAGCATTAGGATAAGAAGTGAAGCTGGCTCAGGATGAAGAGGTTGGGATATGTGAGTGGGTGTCACAGGACTCAAGCAAGGGAACATCTGGACCTGGATTAAAGGAACATTATAATTACTCAGCACAATTTAAACAAGCCATTAAAAGCCAGACAGCAATAAAATAAAACAAAATATTGCTTTGTGGAAAAATTAAGCTTTCAAACCACTACTTTGGTTGATCTTCAACGATGCTACTTAGTTCATCACAGGAGTTTGTTAGCTGGAGTTGTGCTGCTTAGCAGTCATGTTAGCTAGCTTAGGTGGCTGTTGGGATGTAAGCAAATAAGGAAGAATGGAACTGTCTGATTTACTCTTTGAGAAGCAAGGTTAGTGACTGCAGTGTAGGCATACCCTTGTTTTGATTCTCAGTGTTTTCCCTCTGTAATGTATGGACCAGCAGAAGTCATCAGATTAATTTTAAGGCAAGTGAATGTTATGTTATCTGAAGTAATTTTGCTTTTGTTAATGGAGAGAACTACATCTTAACAGGATGAATAATAGAATGAATCTTGGCTTGTTACGAGTCAGAACAGTAATATTTCATAATCCTTACACTATTTTAGGTGGTGAATGACAGCACCAGATGTACAATATTGGTGAGTCAGATCTTAGGAAAGCAATTAATAATGTTAGCTGAACAATTTAAAACCTGGTGTTAAGAGATCTCAAAAGACAACAGCACAATTCCTCACAATAGTGGCTCAAGGAACTGCAAAAGCTGTTGACAGGTGAGCTCTGCTCCAGGGGTTTCTTGAACATCTCTGTAACAAATGAAGGGCCCAGCAGCAAAGCTTTTAGAAAATGAACTAATCTGTTAGACAGATGAAATTGTCCAAGACTTTGGCTCAATTAGAAACACAGAAGCATTTCAAATAATAGCCAGAGGTCAGACTCATTCCTTTTTTCATGAAATGTGTAGCTAATAAAACTTACTGTGTGAACTTCTTTCCTCTTCAATGCAATAAGACAGAGGCTATCAATTAGTTAAGACTGCCATGCATTTGCCCTTTAAAATTACCCTTTGGTTGCTTCTCTTAAATGTAATATTAAAATCAACTCTGTACTGTCAGAAGAGAATTACTGGCTTATAGATTCAGACGTGAAGAAAGCAGACACCCCAGGAATGCTGTGTTTGTGGAGGAATGGCATCTTTCCCACTGCATAGGACCAAGAGATGAAAAAGGTGGGGTCCAGCTCCAAAAGGGGTGTTTATAAACTCCTATGTATGCTAAGAGGTAAGTCTTCAAAGTCTGTGGCATTGATGAGCAAGCTTGAGGATACACTTGTGGTGCTGATACTTCAGCTGAGATAGATAATGCTGTCTGTCAAACTCTGATCTGAAAGACTTGATGTCTCAAATGTGGTGTGAGGAACTCTGACGTGAACAGGTTGATGTAAGAAGCAGCCTTGTGGTTAGAACAAGGGACAAAATATGCTAACTAAAGTCAGAGTATCCAGAGATGCTGGTGGATGAAAAACTGTCCAGGAGCAAACTATACACACTTGCATCCCAGAAGGCTGATTGCATCCTGGGCTGGATCAAAAGAAGCATGCCAGCAGATCAAGAGAGGTGATTCTGACACTCCATTCTGCTCTGGTGAGACCTCACCTGGACTGATGTGTCCAGCTCCAGAGCCCTCAGCACAGGAAGGACATGGACCTGACAGAGCAGGTCCAGAGGAGGGCCACAAAAATGATCAGAGGGCTGCAGCACCCCTCCTATGAAGAAAGACTGAGGGAGTTGGGGTTGTTCAGCAAGGAGAATGGGAGGCTCCGGGGAGACCTTATAGTGGCTTTCTAGTGTCTGAAGGGTGCCTACAAGAAAACTGGGCAGGGAGTCTTTGCAAGGGCATGTAGCAAGAGGATGAGGGACAGTGGTTTTAAATAGAAAAGGGTAGATTTAGATTGGACATTAGGAAGAAGTTCTTTCCTATGAGGGTGGTGCAGCACTGGAACAGGTTGCCCAAGGTGGTGATGGAGGCCCCATCCCTGAAGAAATTCAAGGTCAGGGCTGACGGGGCTCTGAGCCACTTGATCTAGTTAAGGATGTCCCTGCTTACTGCAGGGAGGTTGGACCAGATGACCTTTAAAGGTCCTTCCAATGCAATGTGTTCTATGATTCTATGAAGTACATTGGAAGATAAGTGGCCTTGTCCCCTTGCCATGTTTCCATATGTGATGCCTACAAGACAGAGGGTAATAAAATACAGGGTCTCTGTGAGCACGGACTCAAACAGTGGAAAGGGTTAATGAAGCCCTTCCCCCTCTGGCACATGTGCTTACACTTCTTTATCTATGCAAATTTGAGCCACCTCTTTTAGTCAAAGGATTAAAAATTACCTTTTTATGTTACGGACCTATGGTATAAGTCCCCTTAATTTGACCAAAGCCAATCACCGAACCTACATCACTCCCTTCTTCCCCCAGGGATCAAGCAGGACATGACACTGTCAAATTCAAAATGTAGGTACAACTTAATGTCAGCAACCTTACCACTGAAGACACCAGAATCCATATACCTCTGAAATCTTGGGAAATTTAAGTTTCTAGCAACTTCTCAACTTTGCATCTCTCAGAAAGAGCCAACTTCAATATTCAGGAACCGGTTATTTTAAAGGACTTTTAGTTGAATGAAACCTTTTTGGACTGGGGTTTTCTGTATACCCAGGAGCAGAGCTGGTTATACAGAGCTGTATCTCCCAGAGCATGCCTGAGCCTGAGCACAGATAAAGGATTGACGTAAGTCCTCAGATGAATGAAAGAGTGCAGAGCTTTCTGAATTAACAACAACAAAAAAATAAAAATAGGTCAATGAAAAAAAAATAAAATGAGTCAGGCTGGAAGAAGGGATAAACATGGGGAATTAGACAGGCTGGGGAGGCTATGCATGTGTGACCCGGTCATGTGCGACAGTCCCTGCAGCTGTTGGTACTGGAAATATCAGTGTGCCAACCACCATGAGCAAAGCAAGGAAGAAAATTACTCAGCAACAACCTGCAGAGAGTTTTTTTTGTTGGTTGTATTTTTGATGTGCTCGTTTGCTGTTTTTAAATTAACCTCTCCCTTGCTTTTAGGAGTTCAGCAAGGGGCTGAAGGCTGAAGCCCTGGCACCGGCAGCCTGTCACCACACTGTCAAGCAGGTATTGAGAGGTGGTGGCATGTGAATTATGCAACACAAAGGTGAACGGAGATAACACCTTGCTAAAGAGCTCTAAAATGCAGTTATAGAAATATCAGTGAGGAAAAGCATTATGTGAAAAAGTAGCATCTATTTAAAAACATCTCAGATATCCTTAAAACATATTTTTACTCTGCCCCTCTACTGTCTACCTATGAGATGTTGCTTGAAAGATGTTTATAGTGCCATTAAATACATTTAACTGGCGGTGTTATGGCCTATAATGGTCTCCTGACAGAAAGTGGTTGCACGGATTTCCTAATGGGAGTGTGTGTATGTAATCTAATGAGTGTTTAATGAGAAATATGTAATCATTTCTGGCATCAGAGCCTACAGCACAAGTCTACTCATGCTCTCTGACCTATTGACTCTGGCTCTCAACTACCTGCTCACTTTCTTACCCGAGGGCTTTACACTACCAGATGCAGATTGGTTCAGCTTCTAGGTGAAATGAAATAGTCTCTGTTTCACCTTGCACTGCCTGCAGCCTGAGATGGGAATTGGAGCCCACTCCTTGCATGCCTGCGAGCAGAGAGGCAGGCATGAGGGGCTGCCCTCGGGTGAGGGCAAGAGCCAGCTTTGAGCAGTAGTTTTGCTCAAGGCCAGCACCCAGGGTCCATACACTTACAGTAAAGTTTTTCTGCAAAAGAATTAGGTTGCCATACCCTAACCTCTTCTGCTGTTTGTGGCCTTATTTTTCAGCTGGGCCTTTTGGGATCTTAATACCGAGTGTTGGCGCTTCCCTGCCTCGAGTGTGAGTCGTGACAAAATTTAGGTAAGCATAAAATGCATGACTTCCCAGATCAGGACATTTTTTCATGTGTCTGAGCTGAGAGGCTCACTCAGTGAGGGATCTGTGCTGTTCTAAAGAGCATTGGTCATCAGATTCAAGGTTGAGTTGGAGGGAGGTTTGTTTAAGCTCTCTTTTCAGCTAACATCCAGCTCATTCCTCCTTTAAGTGCATAAAGCAACAGGCTGTATCACTCTATGTGCTTGTTTAGAGGTTGCATGTACAGATTGTTAGGAAATCTGGTTAATTTCTCTGGTTGGCAGAAAGTATCTGGCAAATATAAGGTTAATGTAAAGACAAAGACATTCCTTTGAACAAGCTCCAGAAGTGGTTAAGGAATTTACACAATTTAGTATGTATTACCTTATACCTGCTGACTTATGACAAACAGGTGTAATAGCAAGGACGTTTTAAAGAACAATAACTGCTGCTGAGGAAAATCATATTTGCTCTTAAGTGAAACCATATAAGGTATGTTCTGAATGCCTGATGACAAGCCCTTGTAAGTATGTATAATAACTGCCAAAGACATAACTTCAAGAAGGTGGTAATGTGTGCTCAAAGGGTGTCATAGTTCTTAATGCACATTAATATATTGAACTGACTCATAAATACTATTTGTGGACAGCAACACTTAAGCTAATCATAGCAATCAGTGGTCACAGCAGCTTAGCACTGTTACAGACCTTGGAGCATTACAGTAGGAGAGGAAATACCTAAATAATATGAGCACATAGGTTAAACTGCGAAGAAGATTTCATATTTGAAGGTTCAGTGAAGGAAGAAGGGATCAATGTTAGTGATGATGTGGCCCAGAAGTTTGAATGAGAGGCTGTGAGACAGATAAGCAAAGCAGCTCAATAAACTGGAGGCTGCTGAGTTTTGAAACATCTCAGTATAATTAGAGCTAGCTGGAAATCTTCCAGAAAAGCATTTTAACCAAAACATCTCACCTCTGAAGCTACAGTGTAGTGTTTAAAAGGTATTGCATTCAACAAACTTACACAGTGGCAGGGAAAAGCTCCGAGTCCTCTTGAGTCTTCCTGGAGATGTGGGAGGTGGTGGGGAGCTCTGACCCTGCTGTGTGCAGTGGGACTTCTTCTGAGGCAAGGAACTGAGGAGAGATCTCAGGAAGCAGGTATCTTCCCTTCCACCACTCCCACCTTTAAATTCCAGAGTCAGAGGTCTGCCTGGTCTGTCAGAAGGCATCATGGCAGCTGCCAGGCTGGCTTGGTGGCAGCTCAGTCACCATCTTCAAGCCTGCAGTTCTGAGAGCCAGCCCTCAGCTCCAGCACCAAAGGCATCCACACTGGGGAGGCATCCAGACTGGGGAGGTCCAGCTGTTTTCACACACCCACACTCTGTCTGTAGGGAGTTTGCCTTAATTCAGGGGTATCGTTTCTTTTGTAGAGGAAACGGAGCAGGATTTTGAAACAAAGAACATTTTATAAATTCACTCAAATGCGAGTTTACCTAAAGGCTTTCCAACCTCTCTCATGGAAGCCCTAATTTGTGCTGGTCACTTTTTTTTTTTGAGATGGGAAGGTACATGTCTCTTTTTAGATCATGCACGTATTTAGCAAGAGGAAGGGTGGGAAGGGATGTCCTTGTGTTCCATGGGGCTCACCCTTCTCCCTTGATGCATTGGAAACAGTGCTTGACAAGTCTGATACTTACCCTTAGGCAATAAAAATACTTCTTAAGAGCACTGTCACAGCCTTTATCTAGTACAGACCTTTTGCAGCAGTTAAAATCCTTCCTTGGGCAGACCCTCCAGCCCTTAACGCAGACTTTCCCTCATCTGTCTTAAGCGTGGGTTAAGAAATACTTGGGTCCAAAGTCAATGTCACCTTTCTGTTGCCCCCTGTGCCCAAGGGTGGTCTTGATTAAGTTTCTTCTTGCTCCACAGACACAAGAACAGCAATAATATCTATTGAAGTAAGCACAAAACATCTATATCCCATATATAGATATGTATCTGAATGTTGCATGGAAGGGAGAGCTCTCTTGATAAAGTGGCAGGCTACAAGTTATAGGTACAGTTGCAGGAAAAAAAATCCTGAAACACCTCTTTCCCTTCCGCCTCCTTCCTCAGACTGATATTTCTACACTCTGAATATCCACTGGTACCAATTAAATGCTTGCAGCTTATTAATTAATGATGCATCCTGTGAGGATTTATGCTGCACGGCTCCCTGAGCACTAAAGCATCTGTTCTGGACACCCTGGCTCCTCTGAGACTTTTCTTTCAAAAGATGCCTTCATGTTAGTGCTGAGAAGGGTTTAGCATTAGTTATGTGGTTCAATACAGACGTTAATAAATAAATGAAAATATTTTAAGTGGATAACAGTAGGATTGACATTTGCAGGAGCAAGGAAAAGCCAGGGGGAAATCTGGCATTGGGGAAAAGCCACCCTCACGTGTAACGAGTGAGCTTTCCACAGGCTGTGGCCAAGTGCTTGTGCCTCACGTGTGCGGCTGCAGGAGCAGCCAGCTTCCATGTGACTGGGGAGGAATGGTGAGCATGGCTTTCCGTGTGCCTTAACAAGTGCCTGCAAAGTAAATTTCTACAGCTGTTACATAGTCAAGTGGATTTCTTTTATGAAATGCTTATGAGATGTGATTTAACGGCATTCACATTGAAAAACAGCTCCCATTCTTTCTCTTCTTTTACATAAGTGAGAGTTTTGAAGCAGGTAAGTTTTTGCAGAGTACAGCTTGTGGTTTTTTAAAATGGCCATTTCCTAGCCAGGTCTTGAGTGCCCTTATCTCTTAAGAGGCCCAGAGTCCTGGAAAGCCCACGTTGCTTTGGAAGCTTGACATTTCCATATATTCATCAAAGGAATGTAGGAATAATATTAAATCCCCCAGACAGAAAATATCCTATCTGTACACATTTGTCTGACTGCTCCTTGTCACCAAATGCCTTTATCTTCAACTTCAGTCCTCTGAGAAATGCTGGAGTTAGCAAATCACTGAGAAAGGAGATGGTTCCACTGCACAGTCTAGACACGTAAAGGTTTGAATTTCTCTTCAAGGTCAACTCTTCAGAAGCAAACTTCCTAGCAATTTAATCTTTATTTAAAAAATTCATCCCAGAAGAAATGCTGAAGGGATTTAAAATTGAATTCATAAATACATTTACAGTCATGATCAGAAGTTTCCTTTACAGTTGTATGTAGGTATGGGATTTAATGTTAACATTTGGCACTGCAAACCTATCGTCTCAGAATACTTTATGAACCCTTACAGTGAAAAACCTTGAAAAGGGACTGACAGAGGACATCCCACAGCCAGACGTAAGATGGTGATGCCTGACAGCTGACAGGACTTGACCACGCTTGTGTGGTGTGACAGATTCACAGAACAGGGTAGGTGAGCTTTCCATTTAACTGGGGCAGGAGCAGCTCAAGGCTCCTGCAGCCAGCCCAGGGCTTCTTCAAATGACAGCAAAGCTCTTGCTTCCTCAAAGAGAAAGAGTTGGGGCTGAACTGAAACTGTAGAATGGGGATTTTAGACAAAAGATGAAGGGGAAAATCCCCGAAGAACTGGGCTTAGAATGGGCTGCCACATGGCAATAGGATGGGAAAGGGGGAATGTAGAGCAGGACCAAGACAATAGAAGAAAAGCCTGATTTTCCTAGCTGCTGGTATAAGGAAATTAGCATCCAATTTCTTGCCCTGACATTACAGTGTGTGGGACAACTACTTAGGCTTATGAATAGTCCTGAAGTTCACCCATGAATCTTGCTATCATCTTTCAGTCGTGATTAGAAAATACCACACTTTTGTCTGTCAAGGGTGTTTCTTTGTCGCATCCTTCTGTATTTGGAGGCTTTCAATATAGCAAACAAGCAAACTACCTGGTTGCATCTGTGCAGGTACATTCTGCATTGTGGCTTCTGTCTGCTGGCAACAGAACTGAAACTGCCGACCTATTTTTTGCATGATATTAAAGCAATGGGTAAAAAAGTTTAGTCATTATTACCCTGAGGCTGGTAGGTAATTAACTAGCAGTAAAAGGTTCCTGACTGATCATTCTGACAAATCTGAGAGCTGTCCTAGAGACTCATTCAATGCAGGCACAGTTTGCTGTGTAAGACTATTAGCATGCAGACAGTGTGCACACAGACTGGGAAAAATGAAGTGGTGTCAAGAATGCTTTGGCTGTATTAACTCTGAGTATGTCCTTTCTGCCCTGGGAGTTTGGTTTTAAATGCAATATTGTTTGAAAGTGCTTTGTAGCTTTCATTATGATACTTCCATAAGAGGAAAGGTATAGCACGCTGACAACCTGGGTTTGGACTTTGAAAGAAGATTGCCAAATATCTCTTTTGTGTTTTGAAGACGTAATTCAAGGAATTTGAATTTTATTCTTGAATCCTGAAGATAGTAAGAAAAAACATTATCTATGCACTGACTGTTTTATTAACAAAATCAGGATGTTGCTAAATATCAAGATTTTGGAGATGTTTTCATATTGATTAACCTGGTGAAGATCACAGATGTACTGAAAGGCACAGTCTGTCCCAGCTGCTGCATTTATCTGTCTCTAACATGAAGCAACTTCTTTACATTTGCATCTTAAAGAAATATTCTTTTTTCTCTGCAAAAAATTACAAAGCTCCTTCTCCCTAATGCCCAGAAGTAGAGGATTTCTGAGACTACCATTCAGGATACTGAGCTGCTTTGTCTTATGCTCGTTATTGTAGGACTGACTTACAATCACAGAAATAAATTTGGCAATATTTTATTTGATTCAGAGCTAGGGATTTTGCTTCAGAGGTGGAGCTGAAGCCTTCTGACTAGTACTCTCCAAAGAGAAAATATCCTTATATTGAAAGCATGGTCACTTATTTTTACATGGATAATATGAAACCTTTGTGCAGTAAGAGAAGTAATATTTCACCGAAAGCCCTTTTTTGGTTCCCTGCTGCTCCTCTGTTGTTTGTGTTTATGTATATTCATTTTTACCACATTCAGATTAAAAAAAAAACAGCTTTTGGGCAGTGAATTCTTCTGCTTATATTTTTCCAAATCACGACAGAAGTAAACCATGAGTAATTTGGATGCTATCCTGAGCTGTCTTCAATAAATGTGGCTTAGAGGTAGGATGGCAATCCCTGTTTCTAAAAACCAGGACATGGATGGTCTAAATAAATGCTCACTTTTTGAAGAGCAAAATGATTATTCCAGCTTCCAGTTCTTAGGAAATCTCAAGAGAATTGCTTTCTTTGAACTTTCAGTTGTGTTTTCATTCTCCCTGTATCAGGAATTGTGTGAATCTTACAGGAAAAGACATTTTCCACTTGTTTTGTCAATTCCATTAGAATTATTATCCCCCTAAAGGGGATTTTGCTCAAATTAACCAAAGATTTATGAATCCCCAAAGGGATAATTTATGTCTGTGTCATGGTCTAGTGGAATTTGACTCTAGCTGAGAAAATTTTATCCCCTAAATTTCATCCTTTATTTACTTCTTATCAAAATATAGAAGAACCAAAAGGCTTGTCATCCTGCACAAAGTGTGTCGTCCCCACCCCCCCTCCCCTACCCCGCTCCGAACTCCCTACAGGGAGTGTAAAGA
>JANHFX010016208.1:57382-67529 GCA_027560015.1 Chloroceryle amazona
CAATATGAGAGCTCAAGGGATTTTAAATGGTTCCTTTCACAGGAGCTTCTCATACGTTCTCTTGTTTGACCAGAAAAATATATCTTTGGGGGTTTTGCAGTATTTGAGGGGGTCTCACTTGATCTCAAAAATATGCTTTATTTCTATATTAACATCAGAGCAGGATTCTGGGGAAAATTACCTGGATTTTTTAAGTGTTCTATCCATATAGAGGAACAATTTTTGGTTATCTGAGCTCTGAAATCTGATATAGTATGTGGTGTAGGAACATGACAGAAAAATCCTGGATGCACAGAATAGGAATCAGCATGAGAAATGGGTGAATTGTGTTGCCACGGGTCTCCGACTTCTTTGCTTCTGTCCACTAACTCATCTCCCATCTAGAGTACTCCCATTAAAAACCATTATATAGCTGAAAGGAAAGCAAAGGAAGCTCAATCTATGGGAAAAGCCTCTGGTGTGCTGCACCTCCTGTCTCTGGAGGGCATCCACTCTTGACCTGAGGACAAATGTTAAGCAGCCACCTAAAAATCATTTGCTTCTGCTGGCTACTCAGCATCTGGCAACTACGAGGGGTAGCTGGAAGGCTTTTGTTAATATCTCTTCCATGTGTTTCCTGACTGTTTTTCCAAAGCTGCTTAGTTGTATGCGATGAGCTCTCATTTCCTAATGCCAGTGACTGCAAGTGTATGTCAGGGGATAATTGCACAGCCACATTACTTTGTCCAGCCACATCATCTGTGCTAGCTCCCTGTAATTCCTTGAGAATGACTGATGCAAAATGATGACACAGGAGGATTGCATGTTTCATAATGCATGTCAAAGAAAACATACGGTTGAGGGTTTAAATAGCAAGCTACCCTGCTATTTAAGCAACTCTTTGCTTTTAAATAGGGAGTTTGCACATGGCTATGATCAGACTAGGCATTTTTACAAAGCTGAATAGAAGTCCAGTTTGTAAGAAGGCTAGGTGTGCCTCTGGTATCTTCAATTTAGCAACTGTGGGTAATGTTGAAAATTACTGGATGGATCAAAAGTGACTTGATCTCCTGGATTCCTGTCACAGTGTACAGCTGATTCTGAAGTCCCTGCTGTTGTGTCTTAACATCTACTCTTCCCTGAGAATGAGAGGTTAAAACTAGTGCAATTACATCTAGCTGCACTCTTAACCCACTTCCATTTGCTATGCAGACAGGATTTTGACTGTGTCTCAGGCACTGAGAGATCAGGTCAGTGATGTCTTCTGGGTCTACATAGCACCTGCTCACGAGCTTGTGAGCAGAACTGTAATAACACAGATCTGGCTAGAGCTGAGAGACAAACAGCAAAGTCACATCAGTGCAGCCACTTTGGAGTGTGAAATGTAATTACTTTTGCTCATTTGAAATGAGAACATTTTGCCTTTTGACTTCCCTTGAACTGTCTTTGCTCAAAGCCTGAAAAAAAAAAAAAAAAGCATCACAATTCACAAGAGCTTTAGGAGACAAGAGAGGAAAAAAAAAAAAAAAGAGAACCAATGAAGATAAAGCCTGTTCCCAAAATAGACTTGTGATAACACTGCTGGGAGGGATTCTCTTTGGATCAGAATACTGGCTATTGATGAAGAATGAAAAGAGAAATAGACAAAGGGTCACTGTTGCACCTGGTCTTCCTTACAGCTCTCCCACATGTCCAATCTTTGTGTTTGGGATATGGAGCTTGTTCATCCTGTCTGGGGAGGAATCTATCATCCTTTTTAAATAATCAATTTCCTGATAATGAAGGCAGGTTCAAACACCAAATGGAACAAAGACATTTAACCAAAGACATTAAGCCACTGTGACAAATTTCTTCCAGAAGCCTGAAAAACTGATGTTAAAACTGGATTGGCTTTTCAGTCAAAATTTCACAAAATTTGAGGTGAAGGGAGAGGTTTGGCAGAGAAAACTGAAGAGTGGGTCAAGTACTCATGACTTGTATCAGTAAATTCTGTTTCGTACAAATAAATCAGTATCAGACACTAATAACCTGATAATTGACCTAATAATAGTTTTACAAGATTTGCAATTTTTCAATTGTCAGCACACGCCTTTTGTTTTTTTCTAAGTTGAAATTCATCAAATACACCCTACTCCTTCACTGGGTGGATTCACTCCTCCTTAATGGACTTCAGTGCTGAAAAACTTTAGTTGCACACATTCTCTGCATAGGGAAGAAAGTAACTTGGCCAAGTCTCTGTTAGCTGAATACTTGGCCAGAAATGAATTAGCTGCTGACTGCATGAACTTTGCTTACTATGGAAGTACCTCCTCCTCAGTGTTTTCTCCTAGCTTCGAGTAGAATTGCCCAACTTCCAAACTGAGTTTTGAATTTCTTTCAGTGTATAAGCAAAGTCTTTGTTCTGCTGCCTATGAAATTACATCTGAGCTGTACATGATATTTTCACCTCAGTTTCACGATTTATGGACCTTAATGGCATGAAAATACTTTGTTCAACCTTGACTAGCATGGCTGTCCCTTTTGACCTTCTCACAGTCTCGGTACAACAAATGTTGCTGCATTTGTTAGTTCCAAGTGGGCAGCATTAACTTCCACCAGTTGATTCCATGGTCACAGAGATCCTGTATTTTATTACCCTCTGCATGGTAGACAGCACATGTGAAACCTTGGCAAGGGGACAATGCCACTTGTCCTCCAATGTACTTCATAGAATCATAGAACACACTGAGTGCACATGACCATTTTGGGGAGGTATATGACTTTATAGGCATGTCTTTGGAAGTGCCTGGCTGCAAGGAGAGGGCTTTAATCTCCCCCTGTTGTCTTTTGTAGTTCTAGGTGAGTCATCATATTGTAATCCCAGGGTACAGTGTATGTTATATTCTGAACTACAACATTAGAAAATCATGCAGTCACTGATGGTCTTGCTTTTGCAGCAGTGGTAAGGTTTTGGTAAGATTATTTTACTGACAGCAGCTCCCTTGTTTAAGACAGTACTACTTACCATGTTCTCAGTACAGATGTATAGCTTGCTAACTCTGAGATGGTGGTGTACCAGATAGTCAGAAAGAAGAAAACTCTAAATATAACTCTACGCCTGTAGAATTCCTCTGCACTCTGTGGATAATCTTAGTCTTTTACTATTGGAGAACAATGATGGCAAATATCTATGGCATGGTTAGCTTCTAATCTAGTGTAGAGAAACTGGCTGAAGAGAGGACTGGTGTACTTGGAACAGAAATTAGTGTGATCATTGACTGACCAGGTGCTTTGCCAGCACTGCTTAGTGTTCTTATTTACATATTGGTCCTGTTTTGTATCAAAGCAATGTTACAGGTCAAAATCAAGGTAAATGAAAAAATTCTACAAGTGGTTGCAGGTGAAGAAGATTTTTTTTTAATATCCATGCAAGATATTTTCAAGATAGTCACAAGACTGAAACCAGTGCTTATTTTTAGCAACAACAGTCTAAGTTCATTACTGAGAAAAAGTGGAGATAATAAAATGATCAGCAGACTGTTAACTTGAGAGGATGAGGCAGCTGATGGAGTGATCGTGATCATGTGATAAGCAAGGCCATTCAGACATTTTCAAATGAAAGCTTATAATCCAGGAACAAAGAAAGCTGGACACGGCTGCAGAACATGGCCTTTGATCTGGAGAGATCTGGAGAGGTGCCTGTTCAGACATTTCAACAGCAACCCTCCCCAGAGAGCAGGAACTGGGCTGTAAAAAACAGCAGGACCAGGAAGACAGCTTCTCTTTCTCTGACAGTGCTGCTGGGCCACAGTATTCAACAGCAGAGCCTGTTTTGCAAAAGGAAGAACGAGGAACTGGTGACATAACAGAAGAGACACATACAAGTAATTTGAAGGCTGAAGAATACGCTCTGCAGCTGAAAACAGAAGAGTGTTTAGGAGAAGATTTTGTTGCAGGGTAGACTTTTTAGAAGTCTTAACTTCTTATTTTGTACCACCTGAAATACTAATTTAACCAGTAATAGAAAATAGAGTCCTAGGAACCTGTGCTGGTTTCAAGTGTGATTTCTCACTGTCTTATTTTCCATTGCTTACACTAATTGTTCACAATTCATGAAAACTTTTCAAATTTTAGGAGGTTGCTGTTGTTGTTCTGTATGGTTGGTTGTATTCATTAGAGTAAAAAAAAAAATACTTTGCAAACCAGCAATCAATTAGTACTATATCTTGTAATCTGTGGAAAGCAATCAGCAAGAACAATTCTAAGGCAAATTAAGTTACAGAAAAATATTACTGGAGATTACCATTTGGTGAGTTACTTTTTATTCGTCTAGTGAGCACTGCAGTGATTTCTGGAATTGGTGGTAATTAATCTTATTGACAATGCAAGAAGACAGGAAAGAAATTAAAGAAATTATATTTCTGTAGATAGCTGCACCAGATGGAGACTGAGATCTGTTAAGCAATGCCTCTTCTGGAAGACGTCAGTCCTAGCACTTGGCTCCAGGATTGTTGTATGGTACATGTACCCTTCTGTCTCATGAATGGAAAAATGCAGCAAAGGTTGCATGCTTTAGGAGTGTTTCTTGGTGCATATACTTACAAGGCCAGCTGAAGAATCAGATTAGCAATCTTAAACATGGACCTGAGCCTGCAAATTTCTACATCTGCTTCCATTCAAGCACGTGAGGATAAAATTTAACCTATACGAGACTTGCATGACCTGTTTTTATGTATGTCTGTATATATTCAGTACACACATATACACCTGCAGATATAGACAGCTTTCATGTTGTGAATTTGGTTATTAACACCATTATGACCACGCCAGTACATGCTGCATGTATATGCTGTGGATTATTGTATGATATTAAGTCAGTTTTGCCATAATTGTGCTGGTGGAATCCAAGTCTGTGATTTTAATGGGTTTCATAAGTTTTGGTTGTGAAAGATCCACAGATTTACAACTCTATAGTCTTTCTGTTGAGTGCTACCCATAGCACTGTGTAGATGAAGTGCTGCTATCTGGAGACCAAAGATCCCCAAAGTTATTAAACACATAACATACACTGTCTTCTGGCAGCTTTAGGCATCTAGGTGTGTTTAGTGGTATGGTCCAGAAATAAAAGGTCATTGTAAAGATATTCAGGTGCTGGTCTCCTCAGTGTTGCTTAATTGACTAATTCCTCTATTCTCTATCCTTTTGTTAAAAACTTACTTGGGATTCTGTGGCTGAGACTTCAAAGAAAGGGGGTTCTTTACTTAGTAGGTGGTCCAATTTCTTTTTGCTTAGCCAATAATTTTCTAAAAGAAAATGCAAAAAACTGCCATAGGTTCAAGGACTGAAACCTAAGTTTCCTTCTACCCAGATGAGTCTGGAAAAATACCAGTTCCAGGTTCTTCCTTTGCTGTTTCTGCCTCAATGAATATTGACTATTTTTTTGTCTCATTGTTGCAAAGCTTCCATAGAGAGTTGGAAAGGTTTTCTTTTTGGTGCCAAGAGTTGTGGGTTTGCAATCTGTTACTCAAAAAAAAGGAACTAACCCTTCAAAACTGAATCAAATAATGCAGGACTGAGCAGACTCATATCTCTAAAGACAGCTATAGATAATTAGAAATAGATAAATCTATCTCTAAAAGCTCCAGTCTTTCTTGTTTTACCCTGCATAAATTTACTGAACAAGTGGGTAAAATGGTACCCAGTGGCAGAATAATGAATTCAGTATGGCTCTCCAAAGTGCCAAGTGAGTGCTCTGTAAACTAGATCATTTTCTCTCAAATTGAGACAGGTTTTTAATGTGCTTGAGATCAGTGAAAAGTATTAATGGGCGAAAATAAAGCTCCTCAGTATCTAAAACTTCATTAGTATTTGAAATATTAATCTTGAACTATCCTTATATAATAGTGTTGGAAGCTGAAAAATCTACTTATGCATTTCTGAATACACTAGCTGTGTAATTAAGTAATTAAAACTTTGTAGCACATAGCAGTTAATGTAATTCCCTCACATCTTGTAAGATTAAATACCAAGATCTCTCTGATGGAAGTAACTATAGCCATCCATCTTGATGCTCACCTGAAAAAAATGTTGAGAAAACACTTTTTTTTTGTTTCAGTCATATGACAGCTTCTCAATTCTTCCTCTCCACCACAAGAGTTTTCTATTTTTATTTCTGTTAATATACTCCAAGTATAGTAAAACTCTTCAGGTTGTAGACTATACTAACTCTGAGAGTTCATTCTAAGCCAACCAACCGCTGGTTAAATCAGTGGCTACCATCATGGCTGTTGTAACATCAGAACTTCTTCAAACTCATTTAGTTATTAATATTTTACAGTGATCTCTTCCCTCTCCTCTCCTCTCCTCTCATCTCCTCTCTCCTCTTTCTCCTTTTCTCTCAGGATATTTGACCAGTGACTCCTTTCAACCCTACAGCTTTAAGCTGATTGGGACTCATACATGAAATACAGTACAGATCTGTCTCCAAAGACCTTTTGGCATCAATCAACAAGACAGATGCAGAAGAAGAGGAAGAGAGAAGTCATGTTACTTGCCCAAATATGAAGTCAACAGGTCAGTCACAGAAAAGAGGAAAAAATAGTTTAATTTTCTTTGTTTCAGATTTGTGGGCTGATGAATATGCTATGTTTAAAATCAAGCTGGATTTATTTGTGATGACCAAATAAGTAACAGAGGTATGATCTTGAGTATTATGAGCTTCACATAATAGCCACCTCTCATCACACTTTTAAAACAAGAACTAGTTTGTCTCCAGCTCACCCCTGGGTGTATAACTTCATTGTTGTGTGACAGGTGGTAAGCTTAAAAGAAAGTAAAATTAAGGGGGGGGGAGAAATGTCCAAGATTGCACAGAAACAGTTTTCCTTCCTCCTGTTTCGTTGTAACTGACAACAGATCACATACCATCCATTGCCTGCAGCCTACCATGAAAATATTTTTGAAAAAAGCCTCTTTTGTAAGTTGTTAAGAAAAGAATGTGTATAGGAAAGCTAGTGTCATAGATGAGGGTAAAATCACATGATGCATTATATCATTTAGAGGTTATACTGTTCAGACAGCCACCTCTTTCTTCCCCTTTGAAACAGACATATTTTTTAAAGAGCTATTTTAAGTTCCAAAATCTATGCCTTGCCTTTGCTCTGGCTTTTATATCCTGTCCTTTTGTGTCTGCGGGAGAGAGAGATTACTTAATTAATTGTAAAGAAAACACCCTTTAGGGGTTAGACTGCTCCGTATTTTTGGCAAGCAGTGAGAGTGGGAATTTCAGATGACATCCAGTGACATTCATAATATAGCTTTTGCTGTTCTAAGATCTCATCTACTCTTCTCCCAAACAAGAATAATGTTGTGACAAAAGTAGACAACACCTGTGTCACGACAAACAATGAAATAAAGGGACTATCTATCTAAGCCCTGAAACTGTGAAATATGGAAAGCTTTTGTATAAGCTCTAGGAAGGGAAAATTTTTTGCTGGTATATGTCTCATTTCTGCTAAGAGAGGTTGCCAGGATAGTTTAACTACTAAATCTCCTCTAGGATAGGCAAGGCCAGTAGGTTGGGCTCTGTGCTCTTGTCTTGGCTTCAAGTGTGCAGAGGGTAATTAGGGTTACAAAGTGGTATTGCTCCATTGGCATGGTGCTGCCTTCAGCTAAACAAAAGCTGTGTCTCAAAAGGATTTACTAATGGACACAAGACTGATCTAATGTGCCAGTAGTGCTTACATTTTGTGTGTCTGCTCTGGCTCTATGCAAGGTGTTTCACTGCACGGTGTTAAGCTGTGGCAGTGATTCCTCTGGATATCTGTGATCACTTGTCACATCCATGTGATGCCCTTTTGGACTCATATCTGTTCTTGCCCAAGTTACCTCATTTCACATATCAATGTTTCAGCAGTGTAGTGGGTTCCCTGGCTTGGAAAATGAAATTTTCCAACATTGAACAGCATGATTGGTTTCATTTTGATTGAGCTAACTTGCTATTAAACACTTAATCGAGAACACTTGGTTTCTCAGCAAAGGTTGACTTCTTTTCTGTGTGTGAGTGGGGAAATAAGTTATATATTAATATAATGAAAAGCTATTGTGACAATGTGCATGCCAGCCCTATAACTGCAGTTGAATAGACCACAGGAGCTCATTGCTTTACTTAGCATGCCCTTTCCTGCACATATGGCCACGTAAAAGACTGTTGGGTGTACTAGTTCCAGTTATGGATGCACTGGTAAGACAGAGAGGAGATGAAAACCAAACTCATTCTGACTATAGTTACTTCTGCTCATATGGAGATCATGTATGCATTAGGAGAGTCTTTATATCAAAATCAAAGGATAGGAAGGAAGAAGATGGAGTTTGAAATCAAGGTAGAACTGTTGCATGGAAATTTAAAATTACTGTGCAGTTGATTTTAATAGGATTAGCTTTTTAGCCTTTGTATATAGGTTACAATTAACCCGACTGCTGAGATGTGTGCTCAGCTTTAAGGACCTAAGTCTTTCTACTGGCATGGAGTATTTGTGCAGCTGAATCCAAGCCTATTCCTAAGGCTTTGCTAGACTATGAATTTACTGGATGATTTGTTCACTGAGGAATCACAGGGATTTCCAGTTTAGCAATCAGACCCTCACCCAGAAGGTAGCTACCAGGAGTCCAGCTTCTACTTAGTTTTATATGCAATGGCAGTGTGTTGGCTTAGGTAGCTCCTACCCTGTCCTTCTGTCCAGTTGTGGGAGTGTTTTTCTATCTTTCCACTGTAGCTTGCTGCTCCTTTAGTTGAGCATCTACAGCTGTGAAGCTGCCTGGGAAACTGGATCACTGAAATGATCCAGGAGAAAAGTAACACTTCTTCACACCTCTGTTTGCCCTGTAAAGCCAGCACATTAATTCCCACACAGCTCCTTAAAAGCCACAGAGAAAATGACAAAAATTATATTAAAACTTTGTTTTAAAGTTTAATTGCCAATAGAACTGTCTCTAAGGCTCCTGAGAGAGACTACACCTACACTGCAGCGAGAAGTATTTGTAATCATACTCCAGAGATGACAACTATAGCCCTTCTAGACTGAGGATGAGTTTGACCCATTTCCTGTAACAGAGAGAAAGCTCTTCTACCCTTCCTTCTTCTGATTTAAGAACAGCTCAGCCTGCACCCAGGAGTGGTGGGCTTTAATTCTATGGACTCAAGTTGTTAGTAGCTTTTCTGCCCTGTATTTCTTTTGTTTAAGCATAGAAGGCGCTCTTACACTGCCATCGGCAGCTCGGAAAATCTATTCCTACAGCTACAAGTTGCTTGCACTGTTGGTTTTGATCGAATAAAGCAGTAAATGGTCCTACTTTGGGACATAAAGCAAAACTGATGACAAATAAGCAAACATATTAATCTGTATTTCTGCAGAGGTAAATAACTTTCTGCAAAGGTAAATAAAGTTTTTTTACATTTAGGAAAGACAAATTCCATTGAGACGTACCATAGTAAAAAACTGTTATTAGCTATAAACCAGAATGTTTTATCCACGCAAGATCTCTTCCACAGATTGGCCTGATACTTTTGAGTTTTACACAGGTCTTTCTCAAAGGCAACACCACCCTTCTTAAGTGGACCTCATAGGTGCAGGTGTTTCAGAATAGATTTTGTATTGTATGAAATCCTGCAATCAGTTCAAACAGGCTATGTTTTGAACTCTACAGAGTGGCTACTTGCACTGGTTGAATCGTCTGAAATTGTTTTGATAAGCAAATAAGAATGCAATGCAATATATATATACATGTACATATATACACATATACCTGTGCACGTGTATACACAACAGGTACACTGAAATGGAACCCTTACACTCATGTTGAGAACAGTAAGAAAATAAAAGTGGGTTAGAGCTAGTTGTGACTTGTAGCAAATCTTTATTGGCTCGTAGCTTATGTGCTTTAGAAAAGCAAGGGATAATGCACCTCCTGCTCTGCTTCCTGCTCTCCTGGAACACACCCCGAATATCTCTGGAGAGCAGGACTGATCCATCGGTGAGATCACACCACTGGAAGATGTAGCTAGAGGCTGAATAACAACACCAATCCCTTTCTTGTTGAAGCAGAAAGACCTGACTTCTCTTCTCTTCTCTTCTCTTCTCTTCTCTTCTCTTCTCTTCTCTTCTCTTCTCTTCTCTTCTCTTCTCTTCTC
>JANHFX010016209.1:0-11232 GCA_027560015.1 Chloroceryle amazona
AGAAGGCCAATGGCATCCTGGCCTGTATCTGTAATAGTGTGGCCAGCAGAACTGGGGAAGGGATTGTTCCCGTGTACTTGGCACTGATGAGGCCACACCTCAAATACTGTGTTCACTTTTGGGCCCCTCCCTAAAGAAGGACATTGAGGTGCCAGAGCATGTCCAAAGAAGAGAAACAAAGGGTCTAGAGCACAAGTCTTCTGAGGTGTGGCTGAGGTAGAGCCTGGAGAATGGATGCCAAGGGGATACCTTATTGCTCTCTACAACTCCTTTGAAGGAGGATGTAGCCAGCTGCGTGTTGGTCTGTTCTCCCAAGTAATGTGTAACAAAGAGAATGAGAGGTAACAGCCTAAGTTGTGCCAAGGGAGGTTTAAGTTGGCTATTTAGAAAAAATTCCTCACTGAAAGGGTTGTCAAACATTGGAACAGGGTGTTAAGGGAAGTGGTAAAGTCTCCATACCTGGAAGCATTTAAAAGACATAGATTTGGTGCTTAGTGAGATGTGTTAGTGGTGACCTGCAATGCTATGGTATTAGTGGTTGGACCTGATGACCTTAAAAGGTGTCTTCCAAACAAAATGATTCTATGATTCTATAATTCTATCTCCCCTCTATTGCTGTGGCATGGCAGTGGTAAGGAAGAAACAGCTGCAACATTAGTTGAATTGGTAGGTTCTGACTACAGATGTTGTTGCTCTGGCACATTAACAAGCCCTAATACATAGAGCTGTATCCTTTTTTCATGTTTATTTTTGTTCTTATTTTTATGTTGTTGATAATGCATTGCAGTATTTCATGATGCCAAGGAAACTAATCTGGAATGGACAACTGCTGTAGTTTTTCTATTTGGAATGACTGTTTCAACATCTTGTATATTTTATCTGTTCTTAATTTCTCATTTTTCACATGTGTTTACACTGTGGAAGATAGTTAGATTTGTCTTCAACCAGTTGTGTTTACAAACTTTCAAAAAGCAGCAAAGGTCTTGATTCCTGAGCAGCTAATAAATGAGAAGATGTAGTCTGTTCAAATGTCTTCTGATTACATACATTTCTATTTAGCAGTATAGTAGGCAGATGTTACAAGCATCAGTGTGACACCAGTTGTGATCCTGGAACAAATGAAAGGAGCAATACTAATGCTGCAGCAGATGCTTCACATGTGAAGGGAGTTTGGTTTTATTTGTAATGTTCTTTCCCTGTTTATCCACAGGAATCTGAAATGGAACTTTTATTCTGGACTTTTTTTTTGGTTAATGTGAATTCTCTCTCAAGAAATTATTTTAAATATATTTTTTTCTGACCATCTGAAAAGTATATCCCCTAATTCCTTTTAAAAATCAATGTAAATTTACATGGTAGTTAAAGTGCTATTAACTACCATTATGCCTGTATTTCTGTAAGTGATTCTAACTTTATTTTTTTCATTTTATCTGTCTTCATGATGCTATTTTCCCTCAGGCTTCCATATCTATTTCAGTACTCATTTTAGTTGGTGTACTCATTGACATGAAGTGAGACAGCAGCTTAAGCCCTTGGAGCCTTTAGGGGTCAATTGTGGAGAATAATGCTGTCTGCAACCCATGGAGGACCACACGCCAGAGCAGAAGACTACTGAAGAAGGTGGTGCCTCTGAGAGAAGCTAGTGCTAGAGGACTGAATCGTATGGAAGGGACCCACACTTGTAGGAGAAGTTTGTGGAGGACCATGTCCTGTGGGAGGGATGTTACATTGCAGCAGGGTAGGATTGTGAGTTTTCCCCCTGAGGGAAAAGAGAGAAACAAATAAGGGTCTGACTGACTGAAATCCCCATTCCCTCCCCCTCTGCACTGATGAGGGGAGGAGGTAGAAAAAGGGGAGTTGTGCTGAGTCCAGGAAGAAGGGAGGGGTGTAGGGAAGATGTTTTTAGCATCCAGCTGTATTTATCACTGTCTTCCTCTGATTCAATTGGTAAATTGGTAGTGTTGTTATATTTTTGGTTGGTTGGCTGGTTTTGGGTTTTTTTATTAAATTGATTTTGTTTCCCCAAGTCAAGTCTGTCTTTTGCCCATGACCATAACTGGTGAGTGAGCCGTTCTAGTCCTTGTCTCAACCCTCAAGCCTTATGTTGTATCTTCTCCTTCCCAGAGCAGGGTAGATGTGGGTAAGTGACTGAGTGGTGCTTTTGTTGCCAGCTGAGTAGACTTAAACCATGACAGCTATTCACTATGTATGATCCTTCCATGGATAGTGCTTCTAACAGTCTGTCTGGTGATGGGTAAAACTTGCAGGTGTACTCAAACTAATTGGTTTAAATCACCCTTTCTTCAAGAGAAAGATACACTTCATTGGAAGCCATCCATGCAGAAACAGTCCATGGAGGAAAGAGTCACTGAGCTAATTTAGCTAATCTGACCGTTTGCCAGGCAAACCAAGTTAACAAAACAGCTCTTTCCTCAAATAACTTTTCTAGTAAAAAAACAGCTTCTTTCTTTTCTATATCTCCATGTTTCTCAATAGCTATAAAAATATTTTTAAACATGCTTCAGCCCAGAAATGTTTATTTAAATTTAAGATCTAAGGAGAGCCTTATCCCCTGTTTCAGACAAATTCTTTTTTTTTTTTTTTCTTTTTCTTTTGGAGGGAGAAGTAAACTGGACTTATAAATTTTTGACATCCTGTTCCATCTAGATCACATGCATATCGGGAAGAGCCTTTAGTTTGCTAGTTTGTTTGTTTTTTTCTGAGTTGTAAGTGTGAACAAGGTTCATTCAGAAAGTGACAAGAGCCTCCTCTTTGGATGGGAGGATGAAATGTACTTAAATATGGCTTGAGTGACTGAGAATATATGGACATAGACTATGGTCCAAGACACACTGAAGAAATTTCTAGTTTGCCTACACCTTGAGGTGAGGCTTGTCTGGTTTAAATCACCACGAGGTGTTGCTTTTCGTTACACCCCCGGCTGTGGTAGATGGTAATGGGTTGAGTTGCAGGCGCCCAGCAGAGCTGAGGGAGCTTAGGTAACAGTATGTGCATGCTGGAAGACCTGCTCGGACGTAGGAATCCACAGGGCAAATACGGAGTTGAGCAAAAGAACCTTGCTTGCATCCCTGCCATCTCTTTGTCGCGCTGCTCCTCTTGAGTGTGTGCCCTCCGGAGAGTGTGTGCAAGGAAGGAGGAGCTGGAAGCTGACGGGTGGTGCAACTGCACGTTTTGCCACGTGATGGCAGCATTGACTACGTGTTTGAATCGAGCCTTGACGTTTGAAGGCTAGACCGAGATATTGTTCAGCCTCGTTAAACATCCGTCGTGTAAAAGATTGATAGCAATGCAAATGTATTTATAACCACTAGAGATAGTCACCTTCCACCCCAATTAGCCTTTGAATTGATTTAGTGAGAAAAACATCTATTATGGAATAAAAGTCTTAGAGATTACTGTTGCGTTATTTCACTACATTTGAAATACCTGTAGGTAGAAGGGCCTTACAGGCATCAATAAGCTTTAATATAATAAAGTGCTTTTAGGCTACATCAGAAGCAAATTACAGGTGGAAGGTATGTTTGCTGAGTAAAATATAACTACAGGTATGTTGAGTTATGCTGGTCCTTTGTGGCATTTACAAAATCTAGCTTACACAAATATTCTTATCATTCTTTGATTTTTAAAATGGATTAGTTCATGAGAAGTGGCTTAAAATAAAATAACTGATTATAAAAATTTCCTTCCTTTTGCAAGCTAACAGATGTCAACCCTGTTTTGAAGTTGTCTGTTTCTGTTGTTGGTGGTGGTGGTGGTGGTTGTTTTATTTTGGTTTTGGTTTCCTTTTTTCCTTCTTCCTAAATGCAATTTGCTGAAAATAGCTGAGCGTGACGGGGGGTGGTAAAGGTTCTTGCTGTGGAATGCAAGTCCTAGGTGCATCCTAACTAGTGCTGCTATGAAAAAAGTGAGTTCTCTACTTGATGTAGAGCAAAAAGAAATAATTATAAAGGGCTGTCATGGCTTAATTTTTCTAATTTAAAGACCTAATTTTGGTCATGAAGGGTTTTCATTACAGATAAGAAATACTATTCCTTTGAAGGACAAAATTTTCCTGATATTTTAAAAAATTGTACTGCTTTTGCTGCTTTGTAGCTATGACATAAATTAGCTTTCTTGATAAGGAGCACAATGGGAACAAACAGCTTTTGAAAACAGAACTGGAGCTGTAGCTGGGTGCTTTCTGATTAAGATTCTCCTCTCCCCCGCCTTTCTAATGTAAAATCTGTGCAACTCTTTACTTTCTATTTATGTATTCATTTGTGTTTATATAAAGGATGGAGCTTAATGAAGTCTATGCAGTCACAGCAGGATAAACCACTGTGAGATCAGATGTGGTCCTGTGCTGTGTGTGAGAGCAAGACCTTTGAGCTGTGAGTGTTCTAATTCTCTTCATTGTTCCTCAATCCATCATTATTTAATACACAGCTTCTATGATTAACACCATTTAAAAATAAAAAATAATGCCAAACTATACTTCTAACCTTTTTATTTTTAGGGGAAAATTCTAAGTCATTGTGATTTTTATAACGGTACAAAAAAATTTTACATAATTCAGCATGCTGGTTTTGAGGGTTGAAACAATTGCACTCCCAATAGCAGCTATTTGGAGTATTTCAGAGAATAGTCTGAAATTTACCAGTTTCTAGATATATGTCATTCCAAAATATTTTTACTGATCCCAAACAAAACCACCCTCCTTGGTATGAAGTTCTAACTTTATTTTAGATATTCGTATTTATAATTTACTTTCCAACCTTTAATCAATGAGTGTGGGGATAAAGAAAAATACAAATAACTAAGAAAGAGATTAACAATGTTTGCCAAGTATTTCTTTGAAAACACAACAGGGCTGAAATGTTTCCTAAATCTAAATTGCCATATAAAATTGGGAATAACACTACTTTTACTTGTTTGTTTGTTTCGGTTTGGTTTGGTTTTTGTTTGTAACCCCATTTTGGATATCTACTGTGCACTGCGGTGTTGATACCGGATAATACAATGATATCCCACTTAGTCTTTGTGAAGCATGCTTGATAATCAATCAAAAATCAACTGGAGGCAAAATCTCCTGAAGGCAGCCCTAGATCTGATGGGATTTGTCTTTATGTGTGTGTACATAAGTGTGAGATAAGCAAGCTTTAAAAATAAATAGGATGCATGTAAAATAGGCTGGGATTTGTAATGCATTGTTCATTATGCCAAATGTTTTGCTTCTGCTAATCTCCAATTCTAAAGAAATAGCCAGTTCGATAAAAATAGTATCCCGGGAGCTAAAATTGGCATTGATTTTTAATTTACACAGAAGTTATTACAAATATATATCAATGTCAATTAAAGCAGTTTCATTGCTTACAACATATAGGAAATCAAATTCCATAATTACATTTCCCATGCGGATGGTAGCACTACTTGCAAGGTTCAAAGGTCACTGACAATTAGCATACAATTTAAAGTTATATTACACTAAATATTGTTCACTTTCATGGCTTGAAATTTTGACAGGAGAATATGAAGGTCAAATATAAATAATATATTCTGATAGAAAACCTTGGTTTTCTTTTTCCCCAAGGTTTGCATTTTTAGATGTTTAATTTTGTAATCAGTTCATAGAAAATAAACTGTGTTGTGCCTAGGTAACCAGATAGAGCTTATTTACCATATAGACAAGGCTTTATGCAATGTTTGTAGTAGCCTGGAAACACAACAGTTCAGATAAGATTAATAAAAAGGCAAAAGGTAATAATCTAGCACTGGTTAAACATTTCAAAGGATAACAACAAAAAAAGTCAGTTCAATCTATAGCTGTAGGGTTGTATTTACATTTGTTAGGTTTTGTTTATCCGATTTTTCCCTACAACTTTTTTTTGTTCAATTTCTTCTCAAATTTTATTATATTTTTAGGGATTAAAATATGCAGATGTTTTTCCAAAGAAGGAGATACTAAATTACGGGAGTCCTTTCATAAGGACATAATTTTAATGCAGATATTTTGATAGTAGAGAGTAGATTGAAAGAAGGGAAACTATTTCATTTTTCTCTGTAGATAAAATCTGAATGGTTATAGAATGGTTTCCACAGCAATTTAATGATATGAAGGCAGAAGCATGTCAGTGCAGAACCTACCCTGATTTGTGTCCTGATAGGCAATCTGAGATGTGCTAAGATCTGCACAGCCAGCTGAATGTAGGATCTATGCCTGTTATATAGCTGTGGAAAAGAAGTGAAATAGACCTGAGCCTATTGTTGGAAAGCATTGCTAATGCTTCTTTAAATGAGGGCAAGCTGTTGGCTGTTCTCAGAGATGTGATGATTCAGATGATTTTGATGCTAATATCCTTTTTAGTTGTCTGGTTTCTGAGAGATTGGAAGACATTACAGTCTACCGTGTCTTCTCATGTCTTGTCGAAAGATGCTTATGTCTAGTGAAAACAGGGATATGACTGGAAGTTAGTTTGTTCGAAATCAGCCTGACTAAAAAGTCAGTTTCAGAAGATGGAAATCCAGAGCAGTTCACCTCAGTGAATGTATTTTCACACTGTACATGAGATCACAAAAAATTGTCCTCCATGTCCAAACCTTTGAGAAGTGTCACAAAATATGAAAACCAGAAATTCCTCAAAGTTTTCCCATTCTTAACAGATGAGAATGTTACAATAGATGCGTAATATTTTGCTCATGTGAGATGTTAAAACATCTTAGTTTAGACTTAAAAATGCATAGCAATTTTCCATGTTACACAACATCATCAAACAAACCTTGAAGTAAGGAAACAAAGCAATATACCATCATCTGGGTTAGTGTACCACAGATTTCTAGGGGTATGCATAAGAGGAATTTTAGTGAACTCTGTAACAAAGAATATACAGTTGCAAACAGGGTTAGTGTACAAACAGGGTGTGAAGTATACTTGTGACACAAAGAGAATACGGATCAAAAAATATCATGCTTTTAGCCCAAGTTACTCTAGTAATAAGAAACCAAACTCTTTTGAAACTTTTGTTTGAAGACAAAACGTACATACTTTAGGGAGTAAGGTGTTTTTCTATGTCCTGTATAGTAAAGAAGAATTTGTAGAAAATGTTCAAGGGTCATCAGTGAACTAATGATTATAGTATCCTAAATGGAAACTTCATTGTTTAACTCCTTGTGCATCAGAGTATGTTTTGTAATTGTCTATTTGAAATTACTATGAAGTGCTGCTGGATAAAATTTGCGGTAAAATTAACTTGTGTTAATCTTAGTGGAGGCGTGATTTCTACTGGGAATGTAAATGTGTCTAAAGCAAAGGTGATGCAAACTCTTAAAAAATACTATAAAGTAGCAGACTGATTATGATATTATATATGAAGATCAGTTTGAGGTAACTGGAGGACTGTAGTCCAAAAATGGCAAAGATTCATTTATTAGAAAACCAAAGACTATATTGACTCTAGACAACTGTTCTAAAATGACAAAAATAATATTGTAAACTACTACATATACTGATTGCTGGACAGTACATCAATTGTTCTGGCAGATAATGGGGTGCAATATAAATGACTTGAAATTAATTGCTAAAGCACAGGACTTTCAGTGTTGGGTCAAGTTTGTGTGCACCCAATTGCTGTGTGAAAGAACGGTTGTGAAAGAAGTGCTTTCAAAGTTGTACGATAGACACTTTATAAAAGCAAAGATAGTGGGAGATTTTATTTCTTTTCTGCTTGACAGAAGATGTAGGAAAAAACAGATGTTGAGTCTCCAGCTTCACAGAGAGATCAGGGTTAAAGGTGATCAAACCACATCAGGAGAATGGACTTGAGAAGGACAATACAAAGGTTCTTTAAAGGTTTACAAAACAAAGAAGAATGAATTAGAGACTGCTATGTTTTTTTTTCCCTCTGTGTGTATTTGTACTTGTTTTTGTTTGTTTGTGTTTTTTTGTTTATTGTTTTGTTGGTTTTTTTTTGTGTGTGGGTTTGTTTTGTTTTGTTTTTTAATGGTGATTACTACATACTTTTTTAGTAGAGAAAGAAGTAAATTTATTTTTCTCCTTAAAGCTTTGGCTAACATGTAACACCCTTAGAATATTCCAGTTTAGGTGGTGTTAATCAGTCCTCTGTGCCATATTTCTTGAGAAACATGCCATACTCTCATGCTGTTTCTCCCCTCTTACCTTTAGTATATATTACTTTTTTCTTTTATTATGCTAAAAGGCTTTTACTTATAAGTCTGTCACTGACTTTTCTTCCACACACAGTCACTAGTCTGAAACTAGGAGACAGTCTTAAAGCCACATGAACACATATTATTTTTCTCTCTTGAAAATGTTGAAACACACCTCTAAGTAGCAGCAGTTCAATGAACATTTACCAGTGAATGTTTATCCTGTGCAGGTAGTGCTAGGAAATTTGATTAAATTTGTGGTTATAGTTGGATTATATATGGGAATTAAAGAACAGTAAAGTATATTTTGATGCAGTTAGGATAGGTATGTAATGCATTCCAAAGATCTGTTGACTCCTAGTTAACTCCTGATTTTAAACTTTTTTAGTTTATGCGACTCTTTACTGTACATGTTCAAAACTCCTGCAGAATAGCTTGCCACATTTCATAGATCTTTTTAGAAACAGCTACAGAAAAAGAGGTGAAAAAACTGACTACAACTGTTCTACATTGTGTTTTCAAATCTGGTTTAGGTTAAGAACGGTTAACTATGTGATGTACTTCAGTGTTATTAATGCTTTGAAACTGGTTTATAACTGACAGGGGTCCACATGACATAAACCATTATCAAGACTGTCACATTCATTGGCATTCTCAGAAGACACAATGTTTAATATCAATATAGTGATTAAACAAGGTTAAAATGATTGATGAGGGTTCGGAGAATAAATCAGATGTCAGCCTGAATGGGAGGATGATGCCCCCCAAACTTAGATATTTAGAGAATAATACCACCCAGAAGCAGCACACATTGAAAACAAGTTCCCATATGAGAGCCATTTCTGATTATTTTTATGTCTTATGGATAAGAAAAGAACATCTGGAGTAAGAAGAATTTCAGTACTAATTCATCCACTAGTAGAAATTCCATGGAATTAGGTCAAACAAGAAAGGTTGATCCCCAGTTGTGCATGTTCTTGGATTCTAGCCCTTGTGTTTTGATTTTTTTATGCTTTTAGGTCAAGTATTATCTGCAATATATCCTGGTGATAAAATAAATATCACATATGTCTATTCACCTCTACAGACTTAAGAGATGACTTTTGGGAGGTGCAGCTTCTTGGTATCACTCAAGGTTACAGATTTACATTCCATATGGCAATTGTATGTTGTTGCATGATTAGGCAGCCATGCAGGTACCCAGTACATAGTAATTTTCCCAAGTATTATCATGCTCTTACAACTATTGCCATCCCATTTTGTAGATAGGAAACCAAAGCTGTGAGACATTAAATCTCTCTGTAATTCTCTGGTGTAGGCAACACTTCGAGTATATGCCTCTTGAATTTAAAGCTTCAGCCAGCAGCTCTGTTTCCACTTATGTTACAGGATAATGTGTGGTTCAGTGGCACTCTTATCACACGTTAACAGCTACAATGGCTTTTTGTAAATGTACTGTAAAAATACTTCTTTGGAAGAAACAGTGTGGTGGCTTTATTTATTTATTTATTAAGAAGGTTTTATGAGAGCCACACTACTTCAAATCCCTGATTAATCTATTGATTAATTAATGACAGTGTCACTCCCATTGTTCCTGACTGCTTCTAAGTGGGTTAGCCATTCCCATCATTATACCTTGAATAAGGCATAGTTAGTAATGAGTTAATATTTTTTAGATTTGTTTTGTTTTTAACTGGCTCTTCCAATTTATGGAAATGTAGAATTTGTTTCCATGGTAACTCTTAGACTTCAAGGCTTGTGGGAAAAAGGCTGGTATGTGTATGATTTAGATTATAGTTGCTGAGTTTTATTGTGTTTAAACTGTGGTTAAGTTAGAGGAGTTTAGAGTAGTAAGATTTGGAAGGTCTGGCTGAAATATTTTACTAACATATTTATTATGCTGAGGTACAAATAATTTAAATGAAAATTTGACTCAGACCAGGTACTTTTTTTTATGAAGTGAGCTTATGATGCAATAGCTGCATTTTTGGGCTGGAGTGGTATTTGCATGTTGCTGTTTCAGCAGAAACACTTTATTTTGTGAAAATTGAACTTTTTATGGGAAATGCTGAACTTGAAGACCTAATTAAATTCCTTGTATTTGTTGTTGGTACTTTTATATATGAGGTGTTTATTTCTTTATTTCTAATTCAGTTGCACAAATTATCAGAAAATCCCAAGTATTCTTACACCATTTCACCTCAGGGTGCTTGTAGTCAAAAGGAAGCTCTTGAAATCTGAAAACAGTTTTGCAGCTTTAACCTCAGTAGTGCAAAATCCAAACATGAAGATGTTTTTGATTTAATTTCAAACTGTGGTCTGTATCTAATGTGAGTATGGTTACTTTCTTCTTAAACTTGATTTTCTTTTCATGTAGGCATTGTTAATAGAAGAAATACTAATGGTCTTCAAGGTCATGTGTGTGCAGCTGGACTTCAACTCAGGCTGCTGTTCATCCTGGGAAATAAATATCTTACATCTCTTTTTTCCCCATTAAAATTAAATAAATAAATAAATGCTAGCAATTTTGAGAGCTGAGAGGAATCTAGAGTCTGAAAAGTTAAGAATGTTGAGTATTGGTTATTTATAATGTCCTTCAGTAAGAGATTTTATCTGACCATGCAACTTGTTTGGACCCAGACACATCATCTGAACTGTCATGGTAAAAGAAATGTTTACTTCTCTTTAGCTTAATTTTCTTTGGCTAGGCTAATTTTTAATGGTTTTCTTTAGCTTTTGTAATAAAAACCTTGCATTGAAATGCATCTGTTCATGATATGGAAAACATTTATTTTTCATAAGACTGAAGTCCTTATGAAGACTACAGTAAGATCTTAGAAGATAAATCATTCTGCAGAGGAGGATTTTTCAATGCGTGAAGCTGATGAATCTGTATCATTCAATTTTACTTCTCAAATTTTTATATCTCTCTCCATAGAAATTTTTTTTCTCCATCATTTCATTATGTACATGAGTGACTGTTGGAACACCTAGGTGTTGCCTGTCATAGGTGTGGCGACCTGGTTCAGAAAACGCACAGCTACCGCCCAATAACCGCGCGGTCCATCA
>JANHFX010016210.1:0-21674 GCA_027560015.1 Chloroceryle amazona
CCTATGTTCTGGCTTGCACATTGTGGATTTTTCTGTATGCTAATACTGGAACTTATCCAGTGGTTTATCCCGAATGGCCAAAAATTGTTTAAGGGAAAGAGCCTGTCGTCTCCCTGGGCTTGGGGACAGTGTTCAAGAGCAGAGGTCATTGCTTGTAGGACTGCAACAGTGGGAGGATGAGGAGACTGCCAAGAGATTGGTGTGGGTGAGTGTGGGAGCGAGGGGATCTTGCTTGTACCTTGTATGGGGGAGATTTGGAGGGCTTGTCTGAAGGGCGGGGGTGCCACTCATTCCTATGCCTGTGTACGGATGGGGAAGAGCTTGACAAAGGATTGGAGAGTTGGGTTTTTTTTCTGGGATCTGTGCTGGCAAATGGAGGTGAAAGGCTGGGAGCAGTGTTGGGGGGGGTGGGATCTTTCTCAGGCTGGAGGGGGACATGTGGAGCTGGAAAGGAAGGGTGTCCAGGATGTGGTGGTTTTCCTGGGGCTTGAGTGGGGGCAGGGTTGTGAATGCTGAGGCTGGTTTCTCTAAAGGGCTGCCCTGTGGGACTTGGAGCTGCCTGGGCTGGAAGCAGAGAGCTGTTGAAGTCTGTCTTGGCCAGGGACAGTGGTACTGGTGTTGCTGAGGGTGCTGAGTGACCCGCAAGAAGGCCCGAGACGGGGAGTGGTGTCCTCACTGGGAACGGCTGCGGTTTGCTGCGTGGGGGGCGTGTGGTTACCGAGAGCTGGAGGTCTGGGATGCGCAGCGCAGGCGAGGCTGCAGGTTGGGAGGTGTTACGGTACGGGGGTGAAGGTAAAAGTGCCTCTACTCGGCTGCAGCGATGGTTCCTCGTGGCTCCTCGCTGTGATTAGTCACGATCTGCTTTTTCTCTCCGGGCAGCTGTGTGCTTGTTGGTTGCAGCGTGAGGAGGAGTGAGGCAGAAAGTTGGCTTTTAAAGGCTACTGTATAAATGGAAACTTGCTTCAAAACTCCCAAAATGAACCAGTCAGGTTCTGACTCAGAACTGCGGTTAGTATTTAAAGAAGAAAAAAAGATAAACCCACCACTAGCAGCAGCCAGAAAACTATCTCCATATGACTCAAAGTGTAGAACTACTTAGATTTAATGCACTCAACTGTCGGAAAGAAAAGATCGATCGGAGTTAAGGTAGGAGCGCAGAGCTGTGTCCGTACGGATGCCCCGGCAGGAGCGTCGACCTCCTTACCCAGGGGCTAGTTGTGATGGTTGTGTGTGCATCTCTCCCAAACAGAGTCGATAGACTTTGGGTTTAGTTACCTGCGGATATCTCTCGTTCTCTTCCGCACAGCAGAACTCAAACGCCCTTCCGCTATCGGAGCAGAGCTGACCTGTGATCGCAGCCGATTCCCTTGCTCCCGCTGCTGGACTTTGCCCCGTGGAGGAATGTCGTGTTGGTTAACTGCTGGGAGCCTGGGAGGGAGAGAAAGGCACAGTTCTTGTCCTCGCTTTAAGGAGGAGGAACCACAGTTGAAAATGTAGCTCTTTCAAGCAGATCCTGTTTGTAACTGGTGTAGGTTGTGTACTTGGATTATGTCTTCGGAGGAGCAAACGTGTTGTCGGTGCCGCACCGTTACCTAAGGAGCGCAGGGGAGCTCTGCCTTGCCTGCTGGATTAGCCTGACAGCTTCTTTGCCTGATAAAGAGGTGGAGATTTAAACCAGCTCTGTCTAAACCCTGAAAGATAGACCTAAAGGCTTGAGAATCTGGGCTAGAAGTTACTCTTTCTGATCCATTCGAGCTGCTAGATCAGGCTGGCACCGATTTAGGCCGGTATCTGGCTGATGCTTATCATAAGAGAGTGTAAAAGAACTTCATAGTGGCAGTTGACTTTGCTATCACCTCCCGGCTCGTTTTGCTGATTGTGAGGGGGTTAAGGAGCCTCGAATCTCTCGATCCTTTTTTTTTTTCAGTTCTCACACGAGACACTGGGTTCTGTCTCTATTCAGGACACTGTTACGTGTACTTTTTTTGTTACTCCTCGTTTCTCTCTGTTCTGTACTAAAAAGTTAAATTCTTTTTGGTCTCTTACACTGAAAGTCTAGCTCTGCTCGAAACAATGGGCTGTGGATTTTAACAATCGAGACTTTGTGGAGGTGCAGGGAAATTTATCAGTAAGCTTCGGTTTCAGTTGTCAGGCTGAATTTAACTGTGGCAGGAGTGTGGAAAAGGAGCCAACTCTCCACTAAGTCATTTTTCCAGCAGAGGTACATGGCAAATTCAAATAAGTGAGATGAGTAAGATGCAAGTAATTCAACTCCCTAACTTTGTGGACTAATATCCGTCTTGCTGCATGACTTGAGATTGCTTTTAAGTCCTGCTTGACTTGTTAATGGGGTTTTGGTGTTCGGTTTGTTCGGGGTGGTTTGTTTGTTGGCTTTTTTGGTACTTCGAGTGTGAGAATGTTTAGTCTGAGTGGCGGGGGGTGCTGATGACATGGTCTGTCAGGACCCTGTTTACGAAGACCAGCGGTTGATGCAGCTCAGCCAACTGGGCGTTAGGAATAAGTTACTTGTGTCACCTACTCGGGAATTGTTGTCTAAAGTAATTTTTGATTTTACTTAACTATGATTCCGGGCCTGGGATGGGATAATAGCTTAGATTTATTTTTCTTAGCAAGGCCTTTTGGTTTTGACTTCAAACACTGTTAGTAACTTTAAACTTGTGGGGCACGGAATGTAAATAACGGTCAAACGTGGCCTCCGAAGGGCTTTTAAAAACTCAGTGGTGGGTGGGGAAGGTGTTAGAAAAAAGAAATTAAAAAAAAAATCCCGTGTCAGAACAGCATTTTTAACTACGAAGCAGGTTCTTTTTCACAGGAAAGAAAAGATCTGAAGCATGAAGTGCACACGCCTGTTGGTTCTCTCTGAAAGAGCTAATGCAGTATCTGTTGGCTTCCCTCTGCTGGGCTGATGATCTCTGCGCGTCCTCGCCTGTGGTGGATGCAGTGGTTTGACCTCACCCAAACTGAGGGGCGGCAGCTGAACTTTTTTCTGTGTGCTACTCGATTTTGAGTTCTGCTGCAGGATTGTTCTCTCCGAGTGGTCTTGTAGAGCACATCTGACAATTCTTACAGTTTCCTGATATGTCACTTTGAAGTTGAGACTTCTTTAATCTGGACTTTTTTTTTCTTTTCCTTTCTAAGGCAGATCTCTATCTGCTGCTGGGGGTTTTACGGCCTCGGACAGAGCGGCTGCCTGAGTGCAAAAGGAAACGAATGAGTCACCCGCAGAACTTGTCAGCAGGCTGGGAGGGAGCTCCGTGGCGGGGGTGGCTAGGGTGGAACACTTAAAATTTTTTGACCTCACCCCGCTCTAGGCACGTGTCGTTCTGAGCAAGCTTTCTCCAGAAAGCGTTCAAGAATTTGTTCCAAGAATGTTAGTTCCAGGGTTTCTTTTCTTGTGTATGAAGAGAGAAAAGGTGGTTGCTTTGATTCTTGCTACTGTGTTTCCACTCTTTTAAAGCTCGTTTTGGAGGCCTGGGTGAATTCTTTCACTCGAAAATCACTCGTGCTCCAGATGAAACAGGACGTTTTGATAGTGCATGGATAGAATGTGGGCCACTTGGTGGGGGGAACCTCAGGAAGAGGAGGTGAAATGTGACGTACGCAGAGTGTCAGGAAAAGCTGCAGCGTCGTGTCGGGATGGCAGCTTTTGTGGGATCGAGCTGTGTACCGTGAAGGTGCCGTGGTGCCCCTGTCACCCGTGTAAACGCAAACTACGCGCGCGAGGTTTTACAGGAGAGGAAAGGTCAGCAGCTCGTGACCTAACTTTGTGAACACAGAAGGCGAGTTCCCACTTAGAGGAACAAAATTAGTTGAGATGGCTTGAAAATACTGCTCTGGTAAGCACCAAAGTATTCTTTTAACACCGCCTGACAAATTAGCGGGCTCTGCTGTGCATCCTGTGCGCTGGCTTATTTTGAAAGGTGATCCGAGTGACCTTTCCAGAGGTATCCATGTTTTGCAGGCTGTGGACGCTGCAGCTGTTGCAGGCTGTTTCTCGGTCCCAGCATAGCTACGGCAGCGCTTTTACCGGCGTCTTTCGAAAGAGATGGTGGAACCAGGGTTCCCTTACGATGTTATTACTCGGTTTTCATTAGACCCGTCCCCCTGAGCTCGTGCAGGCAGCGATGCCAAAGAGCGAAGGACTTTCTCTTTTTGAAGGGTCTAATTTAGGAGTCAGTGCAACGAGAGGCGAGGCAGCCACTGGAGATGAGCGTTGTAGGTGTTGGATTTTCACTCAAGGCAATCTCCAGTGAAGTTGCTACCGAGTCAGGAACTCAGTTAGCTGTTTTCTTTTAATTAGTTAATCACCCTGATTTATTTATGCTAGTTAATACCACTGCCCCCTGCTTATATTTTAAGGATATTGTTCCTAGTATTTTGAAAACCCTTTTCTATAATTGGCCTCATTAGGCTTTTTGAAGCAGAGTATGGCAGTGTGAGAGGTGGGGAGCTCACCCTGCCCTTAGAACTTCGTTAGTCCCGTCTGTAGGTGCAGGGCCTGTCACAGCTCACTAAACTTGGCTGTACAGATAAGACATCTTGATGGATGATTATTCCCTGATAATTAAGTTAAACAACATGAGAAGCTGGCTTCCAAGCATATTTAGTTATTTTCAGATGCATGAGCAGTTGTGGCTTGGCTTGTTTGTCCTCCTGTCTCTGCTTTTTCTTCTCCTCTGGTTCCTGCTGGAGCTATTGTGCCTCATTCGCTGTGCTGACGTCTCGGATCCTTCTGCTGCCTTCCTGAGGCCAGCCACATAAAACATGTCGTAATTTTTTGGTTTCTCTCCATGTGCTATCTCACTTGAAGAGTATAAAAAGTTGAAGGGTAATTGGCTGAAGAAAAGTTTTCTTGGTTTGTGTTGTTCATAGACCTGGTTACTGTTTATTGTCGTTGGTTTGATAGCGCTCGGTGCTCTTGGGATTTTGAAGTCTAAATGTGCTCACTAACACAGGGAGGAAGAAATTTTCAAGTATTTACGTGGGGAGATCAGAAGCTGTAGACAATAGGGTTTGGTTTTTTTCCTGTTTTTCATTTTCTTAACTAAAAGCCTCTTTTTTTCTTTTCAAACTTTACCTTCACAGCAGTTGGAAGTCATGGGGGGAAGGGATGCGTGTCAGTCAGGAACCGACTTTTAAAAATAGGATTATGTGCTACGTAAACTTATCCTTTTGGAAATCATTTTTCAGACTTAAATACAGTGCTTTACATTTTTAATCACTCCTCAGCTATTAGCTAATTAAATGCTTCAGTGGTATTCCTTTGGGGAAGGTAAGATGGTGTCATTCCTGTTCTGCAGATGAGTTTTGCTACCGAAAGTGGCTTGGCCAAGGTCAGACCACAAGCGGCTGCAGATCTGAGAGTAGAACTTGAGCTGGTGACTCCCCCTGCCATGCTTAATTTACCGGAACGTGTCATCTCCACGTGTCCTTTCTAAATGGCTTGGTAAATCATTTTTACAAAAGACTTTTAAAACAATTAGGTTGAAATTCCCTCTTTGATTTGCTTGAGGGAGGAGAAGTGTAACCATAATGACCTGAATTGATACACCTCGCAGTGCAAACAGCACTGGATGAGGCTCTTCCAACCAAATTATTGGTGCTGAAAAGAAAAATGTTTAAAGGATTTGTTTAAATAGGACGCAATAGCTCTTCCCCTCGTGACAGGGTACTTTGTAGTGCTGTAAGCCTCCGGTGTCCCGGATCCAAGTTCTGATCTCCTACGCCAAGATCTGTTGACCACTGGTTTTACTTAAATGACCTCGTTAGGTCCTCAAAAGTTAGTTTTGAAACCGTTCCTGTAATGCAAGTCTGCAGATCACTCTCCAGGCCGTGCCAGAGGACGGGAGCATGCGTTCAGATGGGAGGAAACCAAGCCAGTTTTAACCTGAAAAAAGACTCTTTGCATTGGGTTTGACAGTTGTTGGACACGTGTGGATGCTGTAACTTTAGGCCTTCTGTTCCTGGTGCATCATCGCTGTAGCAGACTGCAGCAGACTCCAACAGATCCTTTGCTTGGAGATTCGAGGGTGTATATGAGAGAGTTGTGACAAATGTGCAAGAATTGGCAAGTGTAAGGACTGGAGCATGATGTGTTTAGATGGGACTCTTCCATCTGGGGTGAGACTTAATCCTGTAGTCATTACACTGATAAAATATTCCAGGATTCATTTCTGAAATTTGTATTTCAGTCACTCAGAGCAACAACTGCATTAAGGTCGGGGGAGGTTATTGAAAACATCTTTGTTCCTGCCTCTGGCAACCTAATTAATGTATTTTTTTGTCACCGAAGGCTGTTCTTTAAGGAAATAATTGCTCTTCTTTGGGTGATTTTTGACTTCATGTCAGTGAGAAAGGTAATTTTGTAGTACTTAATGTGACTGTTTCAAAGTGAGGATCTCATTAAAATGTTGAGTGCACCAGAAGCTTGGGGTGTGAACTTCCACGCGTGTGTGTTTTTCCCTAATTGTAGTCACTCGAGTGTGCCACGTTGACCTTTCTGCTTGAGTTGCAGGTTTGTGACTTCTGGCTGCTAGTTTGGATTTTATTCAACCGTTCTAAAACTTTTCCCATATAAAAAAAGGTGTCAGTTGTGATTCTCTGGCTTCGTGTTTTTTAAACGGAGTGAAAAACCACGTGGCTTATTTAGTATTTCAGCATTAAATGAGTTGAGCTAGTTTGGGTTAGCTCCATCTTCACCCTCTGAATTTCACGGTAGAATTACATTGTTCCATCTCCTACTGCTGTTGCTGAAACATCTTTATTTTGAATCCTGTGTGTTAGGACTGGAAGCCGCCGCTGTCTCAATGCCCTAGTCTGTAAACACAGATAAGAGTGAGAATAACTAAAAGTTATTACTGCTAAATGACCTTTTGGTTGCTTTTAAGGATTGATTTTGGGAGGATATCTCCCTTCTGTTGTTGGGAGTTTGGTGATACAACAACATTGGTGAAATTTAGCTGCTAGCAAGCGCTCAGATAGACACGGTAGTTTAGGTCTCCTCTCATTTCTGCTTGTACTGCCTATTCTGTCAGATACATTGTCAGTGCGGCCTCCTCTGAATGTATCTGGGCTCAGGCCAAACAGGTTTGACTGTACCAACAGAGACTTTGAAGCGTGTACTTGGCCTTGTGCTATTTTCTCTTCTAGGGCACCTGGTTGGGAGGGAGGGGCCAGGGAGAGCACAGAAAGGTTTCCTTGTTCTGGGTTCCAGAGCCAGGTTGCCAGGAGCAGCAGTCAGAAGTCCCACATCGCTGGGCTGGAGCGTGCTCGGTGCCGAGAGAGCGTTTGGGGTTAAAGTATGGGGACTCCAGTAAAGATTGATTTTGTTTGTTTGTTTGAAATCTAGGCTTACCCGGGCTAATTTGAGTTTCACTGGGAAGGTCAATATTTTGGTGTTTCTGGAAGTAGAAGGGACAAATCCTCTGACATGTTTTTGTTCTCTTTAGGTGTTCTGTTGGAATATACGTCGCACATTTATGGCGATTCTGAGTGTGAGGGCAGACTTCTGCCAGGCCCAGCACAGCATCCTGGCTGACAAGTGAGCAGAGTGAAGGGGGTTCCACGTGCCATAATTACTTTGCCTTGAAGACTCCAGACACAGCGACCACACTCAAATATATGGGATATCTTCTGCACATTGGAAGCATATTCCTTTTACTGACTCTAGCAAAACTAAGCATCAAAAAAACAAAGTGGAGAGAAAATCTACCCTTACTTTCTTGCCTCACCAGTGCCTAAATGTAGAGCAGGCTGCCTAGTCTTGCATGTAGTCAGAATTGTTGGAGTCTGAAGGATACCACCTGCAGTAATTGAGGCCGAAGTTGAATTCAAGTGGATTCTGAAGCAAACCTGCTTTTCTAGAAGCGAATTCTTTAAGGAACAAACACGTCAAAGCAAGCTCGGATCAATCCCAGGCATTTTAGTGGTCTTTTTAATGTTTTCTGCTGTGAAACGTTTCCAAGGTTATTGATTTTTTTTAATATTTTTTTTGGCCCCATACACATTTTATTTGCCATTATGAACCGTCCAGCCCCCGTGGAAATTACTTATGAGAATATGCGTTTCCTGATCACTCACAACCCAACCAATGCAACCCTCAGCAAGTTCATAGAGGTAAGGCAGCCAAATACGGTCTCATCCTCCTTTCCTTATGTGCTCACAGTTTCTGTAGAAGCCCTGAGCACTCCTCTGCACCTCTTGCTCAAAGCTTTGGTTCTGTGTTACTCGAAACTCAAGCTGGTTTTATCTCGAATATATTGTTCGTGTTCTCCTGACATTATGAGAAGATAATCCACTGATGACTTTTCCCAAACTCCTGCATTCCTTTAATTACAAGAGGCTGGCTGAGCTTCCACTTCAGTACCCAAACACCCCCCTTGCCATCGTTCCTGCCCTGGCTTCTGGAGGACTGCATGTGTTGCCATTCTAAATGCTGTTTTGCATTAAATAACGCAGAGCTTCTAATAGATTGATCTATTGCTCAGCGTTTGGCTTCTAAAGAAGCACTCAACAGAATCGTAACTGGTTTCTGACATTTCTTCTCCCTCAGGAGTAGGATTAAGTGCAATGCTTAAACTGATAGTTTACAGGAAGTGTTCTTGAGCTGCCCTGCTCATCCCAGAACTGTCGAGACCTCAGGTGCCAGAGTTCACCCACCCAAAGTGACAGCTGCCCACGCTGAGCCGTGGGGTGGCCGCTTCCCACGGGCAGTGGGTCCCACCAGTGCTGGCACAGTATGATCTGAAAGGCAGCAAAATGTTATCCTCTGTGTGCTGAAGCAGTCCCAGATGGTATCGTCAGAGAAGCAGCAGTACAGTGTATTTCTGCATTCTACTTTGCTCCAGACCTGCTGTATCTCTGTGCCCTTCTGCCTTGTATCCAGAGGGCTTTTATCTTGCCTATGCAGGTCTTTTTCATTCCAGAGAGATCCTGTCATCCGATACTGATGTCTGACCGTGGCTATTAGCAGACTTCCATCATTTAGAGTGTGCTCTTCCCTGTGAATCTGCTCAGATGCTGGTGTTTAGTGTGGTCTGAAAGCCACATTCTTTTGGTCTTTATATTTTTTTGTTGTTTTGGTTTGGGTTTTTTTCCCCCCATTATTGTGAATTGTTATCCTTTTTCAGGCACCCTGACTCTGGAATAGATATTCTTGCTAATTGTTAGAAGCTCTAGTGATTCAGGCCAAACACGAGAGGAAATTCAACTTGCTGTATGAACCTTCAGAGTGAACTGGAACAGCTTTTGTTTGATCTTCTGATTATTTATCTAGCACAATGTACTACTTATAGTGCATTACAAGGAAGCTAGAGTATGGTGGTGTGTGTGTTCTGTTCCTCCCTGCCTCAAAATGTCAACATTGGCTGAAGCAAACAGTTCCAGGAGCTTCTATTTAAAAAGAAGCTGCCTGGAGTAGATAAAGCAGCTATTTTAATTTTACCCTTATATACACAATTTTTTCCCACCTTGGCACCTCTCTAGAGAGGAAGAATTCAGAGGCGTTTCATGTTTATTCCTGTCACTTGTAACCCTTGTCCTAACGCAGGCCATAAACCCTGCTTTGGCCCTTGCTCCTTTGTGGTGGAGTCACCTTGGAGTGGTGTGATAGTGGTGGTAAAGCTGACTCCGTGTAAAATGTTCAGATCTGTAGCTGATGAGAAAGTTCTGTAATTCTTCATTCTCTCACTACTGACACGTTTCCCTTTTTTTCTTAAAGGAGCTGAAGAAGTACGGAGTGAGAACCTTGGTGCGAGTTTGTGATGCCACTTACGATCAAGCTCCCATCGAAAAAGAAGGAATCCAGGTTCTAGTGAGTTGCCTTTAAAGCTGTCTAAGGGTGAAAAGTGCCGTGCCTGGGGACGGTGGGGTGGCCTTCACGCTTGGGGCTGTTTCAGATAGGCCAAAAGCATCAGCTCAGGCTGGTTTTGGGAAATCCCCCTGGGCTTTTGTGAAAGGCACTGGCTGATTCATCACTATTGCCTGAGTGTTTCCGTTGGAATAGAAATGTCTCTTCCTGCATTTCTGGATTTGTTGAGATATTTTGGTTGCCTTGTAGTGACTCGGTCGATACGAATCCAGCGTTCAGCCTCGTGGTTCATTCAGCTCGCTCTAGTCCTTTTCTCTAGATACAGCACTTCCCTGGTGACCTTCTCTCTCTCAAAATGTGCTACCTTTTGAGACACGGTGTTACAGGCTGCCGTGGCCTGGCGGTGGCAGGGTATTGACAGCAGCCTCATCACTCAACCTCAACCTGGAGCCTGGCAGCTGGTGGCTCCCCTGTTCAGCAGGTGGAATTCCTTCTTTGCTACTCATCGCTAACGTTGTGCAATGAGTGTCCGACGACATCGTCTAGTATTGCTTGGTGTTTCAGGGGAAGTTTTTTTAGTAGGTGTGTGCTCACACCGAGCTTGCAGGCGGTGTTTTTCCAGGCAATGCTTCTGAATTATTACAGCGTGTCAGATATAATCAGTTTCTTTTACTGCAGTGAGCAATAACACTGTTGTGAGCCCGGAAATTGCATCTTACCTTCTTGTTGCAGGTAGTCTGTCTCCTATTGCCTCTTGATTTTTATGGCTCAGTTGGAGGAAAACTGCAGTTTTCCATTAGGAGAGAAACTTGTATCCTGGCATAGCTGTGAAAACTCCACGTACAGGTCAGTCAGGTTTCTTGGCTTGCAGCCCTAGTCAGCATTTACTCCACTTCCAGGCAGCCACGTGTGTCTCAGTGTCATTGGAAAAATCAGTCATTGCAGGGCTACCGACACTCCTAGGGCTGAGCTCTGGAATGGTGTTTTTGTTCGCTCCAGAGCTTGGACGCCACAGCATTTGTGGGCAGGCTGCTGTGAAAGCTCTAGCTGCGCTGCTCCTTTGGTTGCCAGAGCTGGAAGGATTAATCCTGTTGTGTACAAGCCCTCAGAGCCCCGATATAAGCTGGAGCTTAAGAGTATTTCTGTGTTCCTGTGCCAGAGCAGAGATCGGAGTTTTTCCGAGCAGCCTTAGGACAGTGTTGCAGGTGTCCAGCTCTGTCAGGGGCAGGCCAGCTGACCTTGGCTCCTCCACCTTCTCCAGCCCACGGCTGGGGCCCCTGGGGCAGCTGCAGGTGTCGGGAAGTGTTCTGGAGCCTGCGCTTCTGCAACAGTTCGGGGATTTTGGTTCTCGAGCAACTTGAAAAAGTCAGTGTTGGCAAGGTTTGAGCTGGATGCAGTTTTTTGAGGAAGCTTTTCTGAAAACTGGAAATGGTGTTTCCGCCAGCTCCGCTGAGCAGCGTTCTATTTGGAGCCTTTCACTTTGGGTAGCACACATGAGAGTCTCGTGTCTGTTTGCATTTCCCTCAGCTATCGAGCCGCTCCGTGTTCAGTACGTACCAGTTGTTAGTGTTCCGCTGCTGCAGAAGACGGAATGGCAGAGAGCATAAATCCACCAGGCATCTGTTGAGGGTAACAGAAAGCAGGAGGTGACAGGGAAGGTTCCCTGCTAATGTCATCGCTGATCCTGATGATCCCAGTCAGGAGGTTGTGTCAGTAATTTACTGTATTGCAAAAGTGTGGTGCTATTTGAGATAAGCTTTAACTAGTCACCGACGTGACCGCCTCCTGTGTGACTTTTCCTTCCGACGGGTGCTTGCTTTTTGAAAGCAGTGTCCTGCTGCTCATCAGAAACAGTATCGAATCACCAGCTGGCTGAGAAAATAACACGTCACTATTTAAAGCTAATATTTGCTTGCAAAAATAACATTAAGATTAAAAACACGTCCCGAGAGAGATTAGCGTCTATTTTAAAACTGCTGAGGTCAAAAGCGTTGCGAACCCTCTGAAAATGAGAGCAGAGCCCCCCTCTGACGCCGTGATACGGGATCGTGTACTGGCAAGATGGGCAGAATGTGGCAGCTACAGAGTTGCTCTGGCAGATGGCATAGTGAGAAAGTAGAGAATTAGATGTTCCGTGGTTGGTGTAGTACTATTGCATGCGCCTGTTTATCAACAGAGATTAAATCCAGGAGACAGGAGGCGGGGATGGATTTAGTTCCTGTGGGCTTCTGCAGTTCGTGTGGTTATGTTCATGTGTACGGTCTGGAGATGTAGAAATGTTACACCAGAGAAGCTGGGAGGGTGTTTTTCTGGAAGTTTTTTTGCACTGGCTGGCAACCAAGGAGGCTGTGGTAGCTCTTGTTCATCTTCAGGATCTAAGACAACGCTTCATTGCTCTCCTATCGATCCTTCATTGGCTGTTTGTCGCTGGACCAGACTTTCTTCACCCCTCTGCCCTCCAGAGTGGCCACCACCTGAAGACCAGCAGGCAACTGGGAGTGCCTGTGGTCAAGGAGTGACTTTAGTTGCCATCTGATCTTTATGGCATCACCACAGCCTAATGTCGAAGGTGGGAAAGCTCCAGGCTGGTGGCTGTGGTCTCACCCTGCGCTGATTCAGGCAGTTCTGGGAGGGTTTTGCTGCCATAACTTCAGTGCAACTTGAATGGGGATTTCAAAGAAAAGTCTTTATCACCTGAAAGTGCTGTCACTGCTTCTTTGTGACCACAGTGCTGCATTGCCAGTCCTGCAGACCCAGAGCTGTTCTGCTGAGCGAGGCAGCTCCAGACAAAGGGTATCTGAGAATAACCCTCCCTTGCCTATCACCCTCCCCAGCTAGTGCAGGCTGGCACAGAGGAGCTCTATTTTCTGTTGGTGCAGTCTCGGTGCAGCGTCCTGGTTGTTAACAACTGTTTGGGTCGTGGAGCTTAGCGATTCTTCTATCCTGTCCAACGAACTCGGAGGTGATGCTGGCAGAACTAATCATCAGGAAAAAAGCCTGCCAAACCTTGCTGCAATTACTCCCCTAGTCCCCAAATAATTCTTGCTCCTCATTCTGAGTAGTGTCCCACGCAGCAGCGTTTGATCAGCACTAATGGAATGTCACTGGTGTACCCTTCCTGAGAAGGTGACGCTCTTTGGGGACATGATGGCCCCGGGATTAATTCAGCCAGCACAAGGGTTGTGTGGCCACGACAGTTAACAGGAGCTAAAGCAGTGCAGTAAGCTCCTGTATTTGATCTGAAGGAAAGAATTTAATCTAAAACTAGGACACGGAACTGACATGTAAATCCTGGTCTTTGCAAGGCAGTTTCAAAAGAGCGTCTCACAGTGGGTAATGCCTCATCTCTTGGCAGCCTGTGCGTCTCTTCTGGGACAGTGGATAACACCAGGCCTAAAATAATACAGCTCAGAGTGTGTGATTGAGTGGAAAATCTCCTAAATGCCTTTTATTAGAGAGAACAAGTTTTACCTTATGATCTTGTTTCTGTAGCCTTGTATTTTGCTGCGATGTCCTTGATATTTTTAATTTCCCATTTGCTTTAAAAAAAAGTTCTCTGCACCCTTCAGCCTTTGTGTATCTTTCTGAGTTAATTGCACAGAAAGTTACTGTGGTAGCTTCAACCTTTTGGGGCTTGTAGTTCCGAGACACAGATTTCCACCTTGCATCTTTAAGAGCTGACGTGTTTATAGGGTGCTCTTGGCTGAGGCCTGTGCTAAGCTGTACTTGCTCTTCAGGAAGTATTAGGGTAGCATTTAGTGCAGTTCAAAAGGAAAGGCCTGGCAGATTTTTACCTTTGGTTGTACTTGTTCCGAGTTTCCGCGTGCTTCTTTCAGGCTTCAGAGGACATTGCTGCATGTTAACCTGTTCTCAGGGTGGCACATGAAAGACTCGTTCCTAGCCAGGGAGGGAAGAAGGCGGCTCCTTTCAAAGTCATTTCCCTACCATTTGGAGAAGGGGATGAATAATATGAAACTCTGGTCTTTTGTAAAAGGCTTTGCAGTCATCTAATGAAAAGTCCTAATTAACTACTAAGTGTTCTTTCTCCCCTTGCACCTAGGAGTGTTCTTCCTGCAGCACTCCCTCGGGCTGAGAAGATTATAAAGCATGTGATGTTATGCTTGGTCCTGAAATGTAGGACATGTAGTACTCCACTTAGCACAAGTTCCAGGAGAGAACTGAGACCTCAGGAAAATGGGAAGCTTCTGACGTGGTGGTGTTGACTTTGCTCTACTCTTGGTTTGGGGTTTTTTTCTTCGGTTTTGGTTTTCGGGTTGTTTTTGCTTGTGAATGTGGTATTGTTTTGACTTGAGAACACTCAGGTAAATGGAACTGTCTCGTTTAACTGGGTTCGTGGCAGTGGGACAGGCTGAGCTGTTTGAGTTGTTAGGAAGCACCTTCTCCTCTGCTGACCCCCTGGAACTGTTGGGAAGTAGCTGCTCCTCTGGACAGAGTCTGCAGTACAAATAGTGTTTTAAAAGGTTGACACAACCACGGGCAAAAGTCTACAGAGTTCTCATCTTTCAAATGTTTATTTGAAGCGTTTATTGATTTTTACATCTCTTTAATAAAATGAGATTTCAAGGGCAGCAATTTTTCTCAAAAATTCTATACTATAAAGGGGTTAGTGCAGAGTCCTATTGAAATTTTACTGAGAAGTGCAATTAACTGGTTTTTAAACATTTAGTGTTGCATTATGATATTGACTTCCAAACTTCTTTGCAACCAGAAACACACCCACAGAACCATTGGTGTAATGTGCACTTCTTCCTGAACACAGGCTTTTCCTCCTCCCAGTGATGCTTACGGACTGAGATCCGAGTAGCTAATGCCTCTCTCTTTCAATCTTTCAAAGGACTGGCCATTTGATGATGGAGCACCACCCCCAAATCAGATAGTTGACGACTGGCTAAACCTGCTGAAAACCAAATTCCGTGAAGAGCCTGGATGCTGTGTCGCTGTTCACTGTGTCGCAGGGTTGGGAAGGTTGGTGTCTGCGGTCTGGTTTTCCTACTGACTTAGAGGAAGTTTATTTGAGTGGGAGGTGGGTTGTGGAAGGTGTTAAGAAAATGCCAATTCCTCTGTTTTCTGCCAAATAACTCTTGAAAGCAGCAGCGTCAAGTTTGTGTTGCACGAGATACTTATTCCAGCTTAAAAATCCATAATAATTTTATAACTCTGATCAAGGATGCGAGGAAAAAAAAACCTGGAGAATTGTTCAGAGCACTCCTGTCGGTCGTGAGCGACACGAGCAGTTAGAGATGCTGTTAATTTGAGAGTTTATGGCTTTCAGCTAAAACAATAAAATCTCTGGTGCTTCTTGACAAATGCAGTATACGTGTACAAGCTGTAAGGCTGTACAGTTGGGACTTTTTAATTGCCTCCTGATTTCAACTGGTACACTATTAATAATAACAACAAAAAAAGGGCATTTAGAGCAACTGGTTCCATTACTTCCTTACTCTAAAGTGGCTCCACTTCAGTTTCCAGTGGATCTAGGCTCACACGTGGACTGATGTTTCTCTCCTCGCCACTCAAAATATAATCTTCCCTCCTTGGGAAGAGCTTCCTTTCAAGATGAAATAGAAAAGACTGGGTTGGGAAAGCTGAATGCTGCATTCGTATTCCCAAATGCAATCTCTGAAGGGCATGTTTATCCGCTGGGCTGCAGGAAACGGAGCTTCAGTGTCGGTGTTGTTACACTAACCACGGGACTGTTGGTAGCTCAGGATAGGAATGAGTGGGTGGGAAAGGTGGATTAAAGAAATCAAGTAATGTGCAGAGCTGAAGTGTGTCAAGTTCTTAAATTTCCACCTCTAGAGAAGGAGGTGGGGAAATGAAGAGGTAGAAATGGCCAATATTTAAAGACATGAGAGCCAACCCCCCAAAGCAATTAACATTTGTTTATCCATTATCTATTTTTACCCAAGGAACACCTTTAGGAAGGTGGCCACGTGTAACTCAAGTGATTTTCAGCTCTCCCATTTCTTGCATAATACCAGGCCAAAGGGTGCCAGAAGTGTCTCCTCATCTGTGTGTCACACGTGGTCGTGTTGTTGGTCTGTTCCTTACGGAATGACCTTTTTGCTGCTGTTCTCAGACTGCGTCTGGCAGAGGGAGAAGCAAGAGCTTTACAGATTTTGCTTTAATCTGGAGAAGTGTCGTAGGGAGCTGAACTTCAGCAGCGGTAGAGAGACAGCTTTTTTTTTGATAAAGTGGCTTTTGAAGTTCAGGTTGTTTCCTTTTGGCAAGGGAATGATCCTGTTGATGCCTGGTGACAGTGACAGTTGTTTCTCCTGAAGGATGTTTGTGTTTAGCCAAGAGTATGAGTTGTCCAACTGCCAGCACCTGTTTAACCCTTCACTGCTGGGCTGCCAGAGGGGCTGGTGGTGACTGTGTGTGTTTAGTGGGGTGATTTCTGCCTGTTAGAAAAGCCACCTCTTTATGCCAAACTGATGTCCAAAGTGTGAGCCTCAAGTAGAAATTTCACTCTTGTCCCTGGAACGCCCAGTTCCATGTACGACATTGGTAAAAAAAAAAAACCCAAATAAAATCTATAGAAGTCCTCTGCTGAATGCTTCCTACCTAAGTCTGCCTCCCATACAGCTAGATCTATAGTGTCATAAGCAGCCAGATGCAGGCAGGAGGTATTGCCTGCTTGTTTAAACACAGTAGAAAATTAGGTTAGAGTGAAACGAGAGAGCGTAAAAATCTAGAATTATTGTTTCACACCCCAAACACTAAGGAGCTATTGATTTTATTTCTGTGTGTGTGTGCTGGAAGCAGAGCTGTCTACTAAAAGAAATGTTACATTAGGTACTCAGCAGGCAAATGTCTTTCTGTAGATAATGCTTAAAGAGAAAATACTTAAGCTATCTGTGTATAGATTAATTTGATGTATTTTGAGGAGTACAATATGTCGTTCCTCTCGTAGATCTTCCTTAAATATTGATTTCTCCTTTAGGGCTCCTGTACTGGTTGCACTTGCTCTCATTGAATGTGGAATGAAGTACGAAGATGCAGTTCAGTTTATAAGGCAGTAAGTTAAACTCCCCTCTTCTTGAGGTATCTGTGTTTCCATTGTGTTTGAACAGCACCCTGTCTTCAGCCACGTGCGTTAGAGTTGGTTCCTGGTAGCTCTGTCCTGATGATAATGGGCATAACTTCGATGGTAACGCTGAGGCTTGTGCCCTTCCCTCTGTTTGGAGGTGAGGATTAAGGGGTGATCTCCTTTGGGTTTGTGTTTTGTCTTTTTAAATCTGGCTTTATATATTAAGCCATTGACCTAAGACTAAAAGATTTTGAACTTGTGAGGGAAAATTAAGCTGGAGCTGTAAAATTCCTGGATGAATTGAACACAGACTAATTACTCCCAATTAAAAATAAACTGGGGGGGGGGGAACAACCCCACAATAGTGAGGTAGGGCCCCCAAGCAGAATTTCTGCAGCAAGTGGGTGAGCAGCAGCCCTCCTACGGGTGTCGTGGGCCAGGAAATGTCAGCAGCTTGCCCTGGCTGGAAAATAACCCAACTGGTGAAGGATGAGCCTGCGGAGCTCTGTTGGTTTAGTGATAACATCAGATCTTGAAATGAAGCCCAGCAGGTAAGATTGTGTTGGATGAGCTTTGCCAAAAATGCAATTCATTCTTTTATGGATTCCCAGGGTCTTCAGTTATCTCTGTAAACTGTATTGCGGTCACCAGGGGTGGGGTTTTATTATTTATCTGAATTTGTCCTTTCTTAAATCCCCTTTTTTTCTCTTCCTGGGCATGGTACATTTGTACCATAAAGCTCTTTTCTGAGAACCTCTTGGGCATTGTCTCTGAATGTCACAGTCTTACTTGTAGCTAATAAGTAGCACGTGCATCTGCAAGGAAAGGGTGACCTTGATATTGTTCAGTTGACTGCTGCTGGCGATGGAAATAAACCCTCCCAATCCAAGAAAATATGCTGAAATTTGCAAACTTGGATCTTGATATTGGCACATGGGTGACGAGCTGACCTGGTTTGGCCTTCCTCAAAGATTCAGTGGATAGGGAACGAGCCAAAATGCTGTTTTGTAGATACAGAAAAGCTTTGAAACGAGGACTGATGCGCCTTAACGTGTACAGGGGGATGGAAGCAGTACTTTTTCCATTGATATTAGCCTTCCTTCTCTTTGTTTTAGGAAAAGGAGGGGAGCTTTCAATTCCAAACAGCTGCTTTACCTTGAGAAATACCGACCTAAGATGCGATTACGCTTCAAAGATGCCAACGGTCACTGCTGTGTTCAATAAAAAAACAAAACAAAAATAAATATCTCGAACGAAGGCCGAAGTTAGCATGGCTGTTTTCTGGACTCTTGGCACCTGGAAATGTGAATCTGGAATCAAAACTACGTCATCAAATTAGTGGTGGAGTCATTGCTCCTCAACCTCTGTCCTAATGGTGGTGATGATTGAAAAAAATAAAAATGAAAAAAAAAAATAATTAAGAGAAACATTTCAGTGAAGGATTGTTTTCTCCTTAAGCTGCAGTTGGAACATCTGCAAGGAGAAAATCAGTTTCTGAACCTTCTGTATTTTTAACTTTTTAAGAAAAGAAATAAAGTAAATTTTATGTCTAAGGAAAACCAGCAGAGCATTGGCTTGTGCAGAAACTATTTTCTTGAGTTGAGGAAAGTACCCCACAGTCAGGGCCTGATACATTAACTCCCGTGGGACTCTCTTAGGTGGAGTTGCCTCTTTATTTTCCTCTTTTAACCTGACTGGGATCTGGCAGCGTGACGTGAGGAGGAGCCTGTGTTGCTCTCCGGGAGCAGCCTGGCAGCCTTAAGCCCAACCTGGGCCTGTTCTAGCGACTGGGTGAGGCCCCTGTTTTGTGTCTGCGTGGTGGTCAGACTCTGCCAGGGTGCACAATCTTCCTGGTGGGCTTGAACAGAAAACTCACTGCCTAATGCCTTTGGTGAATCTGCTGAAGGCCTTCTCTGGTTGGTGGGAGGTGTGTGTGTACACGTGTGTGTGATTTTTGCGTGCGTGTGAGTCTTATTTTTCCAAAGAATTTGGCCGAAATGTTAATTGTCTTCCTGTTGCTAGACAGAAAATCTATCCCGGCAGAAAACATGTTCCAAGTGTCCTAGGTGAGCAAGGGGCAATTCAGACAAGGACTTAAAATGAATTTATTGGTCCTAGGGAAGAAGAAAAAAAGGCTTTTTGCTGCTGCTGTCCAGATTCTCTGCCTTGTTGAACGCAGTAAATCAGGATTTGGGGGAGGGTCTCATTTGTATCTCAGATAAAGATGGTGCATGCACAGAAATGTGGCCCTTGAGTAAATAACTAGTGAATAAATAAATAAATAGTGTGGGTTTTCCCAGACTAGCCCTCGTGTACAGTTCAGTTTAACCACTGATTGCCTTGTTATTTTTTATTAGGCTCTTTTGGAGGGAGAATCTCTAGTTAGGCACCGACATGCCCGTCCTGGTCACCATGGGCTGATTTTTGGAGTGTGACTGGCACCACCTTCTCCTTGAAGGGCTGTTGGTGTTGTGGGTGAAGAAGTCATTCTAAGGCCTCTAATCAGCAGTTCCAGCCAGGCTGCTTCTACCAAACACCTTAACTTAGCGCCCAGCCCCAGCAGTGACCTCACTGCTTTCAACTTGGCGTTAGGTCTGTAATCCTCAGCTGCTGAAGGCTCTGAGTACAGCTTTAGGCTCAAACTCTCCTGTGATCTTCTGCTGTGGAGCACCAAAGACTTTTGTTGGTCGGTGCCTGGAGCAGGTGCAGACCGGTGCCCCCCTTTCACCGATACCTCAGCTGCTGGGCCTCCCAGGCTCCTTCCTGTCCTGGGCTTCTGCTTTTAGTCTGCAGCTTAACTGCACAAAATGGGTTCAGAACACAGGGAATGGACTCTTGGAATTGTATTCCTGGAAGGGATTTATAAACGTAAGCAAAAAAAAAAACCCCAACTAAGGGCACTTGTCAAGCTCCTCGCTTTGCAGGTTTTGCAACAGACCCGTCTGAGGTCCGTGGCTTTGTGCACTCCACAGAACTCGAGCTGTATCGTTGTACTGAGTTCCTTCCTCCCTTTAAGATGTGTAATGTTGCTGATTTCTTTAATAGATAAAGGAGATGCAGAAGTGTTTGTGATGTCAATGCCTACATGAGGGAAATAAGCTCTCTGGTAATGTCTGCGTGGAAGGTGGATGATGCTGAAACGAGCTAATTCTGGTCTCTACCTTCCCCTTGCAAGCCAGAAGCCTAACGTTCTAACTGTTCCTGCAAATTGCACTGGATGTCTTTAGCAAGATGAAATATTGGTAGTTAAAGCCGCTTTGACAAATGCTGGAAGTTGGCTTGGAGGGGAAGGTGTTGAGCTGGATTAAAATCCAAACCCCGAGCCCTTCGGAAGAACAATAAAAAAAAATAATTTACATGCTCTCTGTATAACTTTGCATTCTTCCCCCTAGTTTGACTCTGATTTATAATGTCCTAATTATCATATACTACGACTCTGCAGCCTTAACTGAGGAAAAAGAGTGAAAAGTGCAGACTGTCCAACAGCACAGACGCAAAGGGGGGGGGTATAATTGTGACCGATGTCCCGTAGGCACAACACTTGATTCAGCACTTGAACGTAGTGCAATAAAGTTCTTGCAGTAAAATCTCTTCCCTCTGGCTCTTGATGAATTTATTGCAGCTCATTAATGTTAAATGCTCTTCTTTAATCTGATTTGTAAAGGCTTTGGGAGAGGTTTGTCCGTGCCCCTTGCGTTACTCGTCACCGCTGGGCTCTTGCGTGGCTTGGTTTGACCTTTGAGGGGAGGGAACAGCGCTGCAGACAGGAGCTGTTCTCTGCCTTTCTAATCACCCCTTTAGAGAGGAGTGAACTTACCTTTAAACAAACACATCCACCCCCCCAAACCAAACAGCAGCTCCCAACTTTCCCAAGAACTGTCAAAGATGTGGCGCAAAACTTTCTGCTGTGCCCCGGGCAGGACCAGACGCCCTGTCCCCTGGCAGAGCCTGAACGGGGTCATTGTTCAGGGTGACAATGAGCGAGTTCTGGAGGCCTGGATCCCGTTCCGTTCCCCCTTCCTTGGCGCTGGAATGCGGCCACGCTCCTCTCCGAGGGCTTGAAATAATCCTAAGGTGCTATTTTCTGGGCTTCACAGATAACAACCCACTGGGCTTTGCTGTGCTGCCATCCAAGCAATATGTTACTTGCAAAGGGGGATCGAGTTTCTCCTGTTTATCAGATTTTTCCCACTAGTGTACTAACCACGTTTTCAGTCCCTGTTGGCAAGGAGCTAATAAACCACTTTGCCTGCGAAACTGGCAGCGGTGACCGAGGTTCTGTCTCCTCTGTGTATTTGTGTAAATTTGCTAGTTGTGTTTTTTTACCTCCCCCCACTTCTTTTTTTCTTAAACTCCCAACCCTCGCTTTGTTTGTTTTGCAAAGTTTCTACCCTTTTGGTTACCACGGAGAAAAGTGAAATGTTTTGTTAATCAAAGGCTACTCTCGGTATAAAAAAATCTTGTGTTTCATTGGAGCCGAGACGCTCCCGTGTGATACGGGTTACTCGTTTCTCTCGTTGATTTTTTTTTTTCACCAACATCTAGGTGGCTTCACATCCTGATGCTTTACCCCGAGATAAGTTTCTCACGTGCGTATTTATATCGCTTAAGATGCTACTTTGGGAGCAATTAAGGATCGAGCCGAGTGACGCTGCATGGGGAAGGAAAGTGCAGGAGTCCCGGTTGGCAATTCCATATAGCGCGTGTTCTTTGAGCTGAAAAGTTATCAATCATTTAACTTCATCTTTACGCCAGCAAATCGCTTCCAGAGAGCGTTTGAAGTACGTGTTTCTG
>JANHFX010016211.1:0-30346 GCA_027560015.1 Chloroceryle amazona
CCAGGTTCAGCTCCGCCACCTTCCCCCCACCGTTCACACAGCCCAGAGAGGAGGCAGGAGAGGGTACAGCTCAGGTGTCTTTACTGCAGAGACGGGCCAGAGCCGCCCCTGCTCCCCCAGCCCCAGGCCAGGGTGGGCAGTGGGTGCCCGCACCAGGAAAGGGGGCCCCAGGGCTCGGACAGGGGGACCACCGACCCCACTTCTCCAGTCCATGAACGACGTGGTCAGAGTGTGCTGCTGCCTCTCAGTCCCACACCCCGCACGAACTGCTCCAGGAGGCCACCGATGGCCCCTGAGGGGCTAGGGGGCACGGCCTTCAGGCCGATGGTCCGGCTGTAGCTGGCCAGAAAGGCAGAACGCACTTCTTCCAACCGGGACTCGCGGTCGCTCGCTGACACCAGCCTAGGAGAGAGAAGGGGCAGATGAGTGACTGCAGCCATGCCTCTCCCCTGCCCAGCTATCACTCCTGGCAGGGGGCAGGAGGCTGGCAGCAAGGCTTGGGCTCTGCCCCTGGTGCCAGCAGGGCCATGGGGCTCAGGGGGCTCCAGTGTCTGAGGTAGCAACAGCCCCAAAAGGCTGCAGCTACAGCTGGTGCTGCTATATCCTTGCCCAAGGCAATGAAACACAATGCAATGCAACCCACTCCCATGAAGCCTCTTGCAGCCCCAGTCTCCTGCTCTCCCTTAGGTCTCCTCCTTCACCCTTCCAATATCTTGCACCATCACAGCACTTACAAGGCTGTAGTTCACACAGAAAGCACTGCTTTTGTCAAGGGGGTGCCAGCTGACGTCAGCCCCTGTGCCGGCTCCCTCCCCTCCTCGCACTGTGTTCCCCAATGAAGCCTGGCCACATGTGCCATGCCTGGACAGTTGGTTCCAACCTATTTGCAACCATCCCTCACTTCCCCTGGCCCCAGTCTCCAGTGCTTGTGCCAACACAGGCAGCTTTGGGGAAGCGGGGACAAGAGGGGGCAGACAAGGTGACAAAAGCCCCAAGGAACACTCCAGCCATGAAAAGAGGAAAGCTGAGCAGCATGTTACTTCTGCTCCTTGGCACGGCTGCTCTCTGCAAGCAGAAGGGCTGCCTGCAGAGTAGGGCATGGCTTCCCTCAGGACCTGCTCTCCTCTCTGGCTGATCCATGCAACTGGTTAGGGCAGGGGGGAGAGAGCAGAGGGAAGGTACTATTTCAGCTGAGGGAAAGTGGTATTTCAGCCGAGGGAGCAGCCAAAGGCAAGACTATGGTTCAGAGGCAGCTCTGGCCTGGAAGATCTGGTGGTTCCCAAAGAGAATAAGACATCCCTCAGGGGTCAACCCAAGGGCACAGCACAAACCTTCCCATAAAAAATTCTCTTTCATCTCTCCAGTGCCTGGGCTAGCTATAAATTGGCACAGCTCATTTGAATGGAAGTGTTAACCACCCACAGCCAACAGCTTCAGTCCGGAAACAGCAGCAAGAGGATATGGTGGGAGGCCTATAAACAGCAAATGATGCCAAGGCAGCCAATCGGGCCACTGTTTGTGGTGCCCAATAATAAAGAGAAGCCACAGGGCAAAGGAAAAAAAGGCAACATACCTTTGCTTTCTAGCAATCTAATTAGGACATGGAACTCACAAATGTGCTAGCATTAAAAATAAGCTACATGAAAGCAGGACTTACTTGCACCCGAGTGCAGTGATCTTAGATGTTGCACACAGAGGTAAGTAAGGGCATGCAGCAGTTAGGTCCTGTGTCTCCTGTCTCTCATACCTCTTCACAGGCTAAATTTTGTGTTTAGACTCTTAGGTTTCCCTCATGGAGTAAGAGCCACAGGGTCAAGCAGCTGGCCACTGCCCGGCACCAAGCCCTGCAGACCAGTCGCACCATTTCACTCCGAGAAGTTCAACCAGGGAGGCAGGTCATGCTTCCCTGTGCCAAACCCTTGGCACTCTGCCTCACTACACTTCCTACAGCCTGCCTGCTCCTCTGCAGCTTGGGGTGCAGGATGAGAGGAGGCTGTCAAAGACCCAGCTCAAAGCAAGCCCTGACAAACCCCACACAAGCACAGGAAGTAGGCTGTGAAAAGTGTACCTTCATCGAGCTGCTGCCAGCTGAGATGTAAAGTAGGAATGTAAACGGAATTTAATTTTCAAAAAACTCATACTGTGCTGGGCTGTGAAAAACTAGGATAAAACCACAATGGGCTCCTGAGCAAACAGAGCCGATATGGAGCAGAGAGAGAGTGGAGGCCCTGGGTTAACCTCAACACAACACCCTTGGGAACTCTTCATTCCTTCCATCCAGCACCTGGTCCCAGTACCCACAGCTGAGCGATCCCCAGCCCTCAAAAATCCCACAGCTCCACTGAAAAGCTGAACAGGTCAGAGCACTTGCAGAACCACTGCATACCCAGGAAAGAAGCACCACTGCTGCTCCCCTCCTTCTGAACCTGGCTGTCTCAAACAGCTGGACTCCAAATGACATGAGCCTATCGTCTCAGCACAGGTAGATCCAGAGCTCAGCTTCAATTCATGTGTCTCTACTGAATTCCCTATTCTGATGTTAGATCCAACTCCAAGGGCAGCAACAACTTGCCTGTGATCAGCAGCCACCAAGCACAGCCAGGTTCAGGGCACAGTAATGCAGTCACTAATTCAGACGCCCATCCTTCAGTCCCTTCTGCTCTCTCGCCCATCTCCAAACATCTGTAGGAGCAGCTCAGTGTGTCCTCATGAAAGGAGGAGAGCAAATCCCAGCCAAGCCATGTCCGACATCTCCTGTGATTTTTTTTGATCTGCCAATTCATGGGTCTTGTAGCTTCATCACAACCTGGGGGCAGCTGTTCCACCATGCTCAGTAGCGCAGCACACAGCCACACGAGGAGGCAAGCCAGGGCAGCTGGTCTGTCTCACAGGAGATGCTGGTTTTCACATCACTTGCCCTCCACCTCCAAAGCACGCACTCAGATCGCCGTAAGGGACCATAAGCGTTTGGCAGCACAACTCCAGCACAGCTTGCTAGTTGCAGCCCCTGATCTGCCATTTCAGTTCCTTGAATGAGAGTCTGCAGCCTGAAGGCACAAGCCAAGGTTCTTCTCTAACAGCAATTACAGCACATCTCCCATCTTTCAAGTTTTCCGAGATGTGGCTTTCTATTTGTGGAAGAACATTTGCCTCCCAGCCATTTTACATGGCAGGATGCAGCAGGATGCAGGGTCTCTGCTGCTCTGTGCTGGTCAGACACAGTGCTTGCAAACAATGCTGTGTGTGATCAGACAAAATCAGGGTGACAGAAGGAAAGCCCCTCTCCTCCCACAGCAAGGATCTGACCCCAGTGGGGAGATGGAGATGAGCAAGAACCAGAACCAAGAAAATGTGGGTTACCAGTCCTGTCCCGACAAAGCATGCATGCTCAAACACACTCAATTATGCCCAAATTCAGCATCTTCAGAGAAGGGAGAAAAGCCTCTTCTTCCTACAGAAAGCCAAGTGTCCCCCCCATCATTAGTCAGAGAAAATGCTGCTTTCTTTCTGAGTTTGGCATAAGCAAAGAGTGCTCCATGACTGAATCTGTGGATGGAAAACATCAAGGTGAGGAAGACAAGACAGTTTGTTATGAGCCTGCAGGCTTCTTCAAAAGTGTCAGGGTGACAAAGTTCCAGCACTCGCAGCCAGCTGAGAGACCCAAGGAGAGATCCTGTGTTTGAGACACTTACAGGCAAGTGCTAGGGAACTCATCCGGGAAGCTGCAAGGGAGAGAGGAGTCTGCGCTCAGGATTGCCTGCTCCCGAATACTGCCACACCCTGTCACCATCTGCCAGCTGCCAAAGTCTGTGGAAACGGAAGATCCGGGCAGAGAATGGTCCGCCGATCTGGGGCAGAGAGAGAGGGAGACGGCGTGATCAGTCAGGTCATTCAGCCACACGCCTTTCAGTAACGCTGGTGCCAGGGACCTGCCGGACTCACTGCCAGCGGTGCCTGTGCCAGCAGCTTTGACACTCGGCTACTGGGGTACCACATGCAGCTCTGGCTGGGATGCAGGCCAAACCTTTCCTTTGAAAGCGAGAGAAGAGCCAAGCTGGCTGTGGCTGACAAAGCAGCAGGAGCACACTGGGAGCCGGACAGGGCAGAGCCAGCAAGAAGCAGATGGCCATGCAGAACCGTGAAACTCACTAGCGAGATGCAACAGCATGCCCTGCCTTGAATCCCTCACTGATGCAGATGCTGTGCCATACAAGGGCCATTTCCCTGTTGCTTGTTGTAAGTGGCAAGGCCTGACAGACAATCAAGGTGACTTGGTTAGTGCTGAGAAAGAGATCCTGCTTCGGCAGCTGTTAGAAAGCAGATTGTTCCCGAGGCATTAGCACTGGATCTGAACAGAGCCAGTCACTGCTCAAGACATCTCCAGGGCAGCCTCTGTCCCCCCAGAATCTGATGATCTTTTCACTTCTGTATTAGAAGAACAGACTGCAGCAGAACCCAGGTAGCAAAACATCTTTAGGACAGGAAAAATAGTCAACGGAGGGTAATTGACTGTTGTATGCAACCTCCCACCAGGAAAGGATGAAGCGTGAAATCTGGTAAGTGAATCTGAGGAGTCCCTCCAAAATTTCAGAGAAGAGGGCACAATCACTTGAGACAAAACCAGAGCTCTTGGCTGCCAGAGAGCAAGCAATTACTGTGCCCTGCTGCACAGCAGAGTGTACATAGCTGGAAGCACAGCCTGTGGCAGAGCTACTCAATTACACACTACTGAGATCTTCTAGATAATTTATCTGAGATCCGCTGGGCAGATAGCAGCGCGCCAGCTCGAGCTCTGCTGGGCCAGGTACTCGCATGCTGTCTTCACAGCTAAGAATAGCAGTGGCGCACTGCAGCTGCTCCCCAAGAGACCAGGAGAACAGCTACAAAGACAGGATCTCCCACAGCAAGAAGGACCTCAGTGCGGCTGGAAGACAAGGGTGGGGAGAGATGCACAGCAGGAAACCTATTTGCAATCTCGATCTAATTCCAAGCCTGCCATTTAACCAGTCTGATCAATACAGCCAAGTTTGTTCTGAAACATGGTCCTGAGATAGCTGTATGAGTGGAGAAGAGGAAGTCACACAGCTCCTTGCACATCAGCTTTCCATCATAGTGCTGGTGTGCCTGCAGCTGCAGTTTGGGGCTAACACCCCTGTCTGGAAGTTCAGGCTCTGGAAGGGCATCAGAGCAGGAAACGGGAACAGAAGAGCTTCACCTGCCTTGCACAGTTCTTTTTTGGCTGCTCCACGAGCTGAGGAGGGAGGCTCAGAGTACTGGGAGAACCCCTTCTAGCAAAAAGGTGCTTTTCCTAGAGCATGTCACACTGCAATAAGAAGGATGGCAATTCATTGAACACAGAATTGCAGCATATACTCTTAGAAAGACCTTTTGGAGATCTGGGGTGCCAGGAATTCATAAGGGAAAGGGAGTAGTTTTTCAGTGACATCCACCCCCCTCCCTGCCTTTGGAAGATAAAGCTGAGGAAGTCAGCCTGAAGGAAGAGAGCAGACAGAGAAACTGGGCCCAGAGCATTCAGCCATGCCGAATGCACAGTGGGGACACTGCAGGAAGCCAGGGAGAGGCACAGAGGAGCTCTGCTTTGGTGCAGAGGGAAGAGGAAGATGTCACCTCCCTGACAGCACAGCACAGCCAGACAGGGAAAACAGGAGTGTCACAGGCAGTGACAAGAATTTGAGCTAAAGTGATAGAGAGGTCTTCAAGAAACAGGCTTGGGCTGAAAGTAGATAGGGACATGATTTGGTCAGAAAAGTAATGAGATGCTGAACAGAGGACAGGTTTGGGTCCAAGTCTGGATGGCAGAGGAGGGCTTGGGCTATGGCAGGATCTCCAGGTGAAGAAAACTGAGCAGAGCTCTGCAGTAGTTGTGGAGGGACAGCAGTATCAGGAGCCTGCCTAGGAGACTGTGCTCATGTGGCAAGCAAAGGAGTAGGATATACTTCAGGGCCCCAAGGACAGTAAAATTGTCCCTCTGCCCAGTATCATCAACCACACTGGTCAGATAAAGCTGTGCTAAAGAAGGTGAGCAGAAAATTGTATCCTGCTTTGGGTGGGTGGCCTCAGCTTCCAGTTGCTGGTCACATTCCACAGTTATCAGCTAAGAGTAGACTGACCTTACGTCACCTCTTAGAGGTGGATCAAGTCACCTCTTGAATCCTTTCCTTGGACAGGCTGATAAAAGCTTTGTACCTCCTGCAAGACTGACTCTCAGGGGCTCTCTAGCCCTCTAACCTTTCCTGGGGTCTTCGACCTTGTCAAGCAGCTGTGCGAACTCAGTCAAGTCCCATCTAACCTAACAGCACAGGAGTCTAGGAGTTCAAGGCAGACAATTCTGTGTCTCACTTCCAGGCAGCAGAATAAACACCTGCTGATTAGTTGAATAAACTGATTGACTCTGCAATGAGTCCAGGTCCTATCTCTCCTGGCTTAGATACTTAAGCCAAGCCAGGAGAGCTTTCATGGCAGACTTTCCCCCTCTATCCCCAACACCTTCTGAAGAGAGGTTTGTGAGGAAGTGTCACAAGCAACAGCCACCTTGAACAGCTTCGAGAGATGGGTGAGGAAGGCATGGCATGGGAAAGCTTGCATTTGCACAGCAAGGGCAGCAGAGCTTCTCCAAAGCTGAGTTTGGCTTGAGACCAGGACCAGATCCCTAGGGTGACTGTATCCCAGTGCAATCCCATCAATGCTAGAGGTGAAAGCCTTCCTTGTTATTTCTACTCCTGAAGGCTCCTTGTAAAGTCTTGCTGCAGAGGCCCAGAAAGATATCCGGTTTGGGCTGCTGGGACACCAGGACTAGTCACCAAGCCTGTAAGAACAACAGGTTTTTAACACATCACAGCCATGCCAGAGGCTGTCTGACTGCAAGGGTAGTGTGGAGGGTCTTGGGAAGCAGCTGGACGATGACAGTAAAGCTGACATGGTTAGGGGAGATGAGATACAGCAAGTCTTCAAGTTGCTGTCTCTGCCACAGACATCTAATGGCAGACAGAAAAAGAATGAAAGTGAGCTTCACACACCCACCTCTTCAGGTCCATGAGTGGGAAGAAACTCCCTCAAAAGTGCAAGATTAACAAAATTAGATTAGCAAAACAGAGATGAGCTGCAAGCTGTTCCTTCACACAAGGAAGGACCTCTAACTGGCAACTCCTAGCCTGGAATGGTTCCTTTTAATTAGGTCAGTGCTTCCCATGCAACATGCTGCACAAGACAGAGTATTTCAGCGCACACGGACACTTGCCTACAGAGGAGAGCCAGCACCAGAGGCAGAACAACAGTCAGGAATCCCTCCCTTTCTTGATATGTAACCAAGACAAGTGCCAGTGCCCACAGCTAGGCTCTCATCCTGGCCCATGCTGCCCCTGCTCACCTGCTGCATTTTCACACATCTAGGACTACTGGGGAAGCAGCTCAATTACCAGCACACACTCTGTGCTTCAAACTGAGATGTTAAGTAGATGCTGTACAAACAGGCAGACTGTGGCAACCTGGAATAAAGGGCAGCCCTTCCCACCTTTGCGTGGGAAGCGTTGGCAAGGAGTACTTGGCAGAGAGCTGTGCTGAGAGCCCTGGCTGAATCCCAGGAAGCTCTCTACAGGCTGTGTTAGTGCCGTGACAGCCTGAGCAGCCCATCCGCTGTGAGCACATTTTTGATTGCAGCACAGTCACGTGCCAGCCAGCAAGCCCATTTTGTGACATAGTCATGTCACATTCCTGTAAACAATTTCTGTCCTGCTGTGGTTGCTATCCCAAGTTGTCACACCACACATACAGCTTTCAGGCCAGGTAGCTGTAAGAAGCAAGACACATGGTGCGCAGACAGACATCACTATCAACAAACCACCCAAAGCCCAGGGACAGCATCTTCTCTTTCCCCCTCTGCACTCTCTCCAGTCCCACAGATGAGTCAACTGCAGCCCTCTAAGTAAGAAAGTTCTCTGGGGCTGCTGACCAAAGCAGATCCTTCATGATTTAACTCCTGCAGATCTCAACTCTTCAGATCACAGTCCTTTGGGTTTTGTTTAATTGACTTAGCAAAAGCACATTCAACCGAAGATTATCCAGCTGCTAATCCACATTAGTGCTACGTACACCCATGCTCAATCCCCAGCACGGTCTTCTGCAGTGTCATGGGACACTTAGACTATTAGTGTCGCATGCAAACACAGAACACGGTTTGGTAGCTGATACCCACTTGCAGGCAGGGAGTTTGATTCAACGCACACTGTCTGCCACCCTCAGAGCTCTCTGTAGAACACAAAGCACCTTGTTCTACTCTGCAAATAATCTATGCAGTATCTTTGTGCAGGTTTGGCCTCAGCAGATGTGATCCTGCCATCACGTTGGGATAAGCTAGAAAGACTGCTACGATTTTGCCTTTGTAATGCTTTGTCTTAACAAGAAGCATCTCAGGATTTTCACATACCCAGAACCTCTGGATCGGAGCAGGACTCATAAGAAAAGGCTGGTGGGGCGATGGCAGTGGCAGCCTTCTGACATGGCCTGACCAGGAGGGGGGCTTGGGTCCCACCGGCTAACCTGGCATCTGTGACTCCCTTCTTTAGGAGGGCCCCATTCCCCTCCCAACCCTGCTCATCTCTGTGCTGGTTACCTTCCCATTCCCTCCACAGTTCCCCTGCCCACCAGCATCTGGACAGGGCTGTTCACGTGAGCTACCTGAAGGGTAACCGCTGGCATTTTACAAGCAACCATTTTTCGCCAACTGCTGCTGCAGCGGTTAAATGTTTTGTTGCTATGGCCACACAACCAGAGGATTAGGAAGTCAAGCACAGAACTTTCTTCATTTTAAGAGCATTGAGTATTAACCTGCCAGCAGCACTGTAGAGATAAAGGTATTTTTGGCATCCTGATCAATCTCTGTGCTCCGGCCTTTTCATCCTAGTCCCACCAATTTTCAGGAGGTGAAGGGACAGAATTTACTTCTTCCTTCCATCACAGATTTATCTTTTCCTTCAGGATGGAAAAATGATGGCTGGAGGCACTGTGATATCTATTACCTGAATGGAGCTCACTAGACAAATTCAGACTAACACAGTCCAAGCAGGCAGACCAAAGCCAAGTGTGGTGACATAAACTCTTTCTCTGGAGAAAACCTACCATGTTCAGGCCCCTGAAAGTGCAAGCTGTGTCCACATCTGACAAGGCAATGCTCAAGACCTTAGCTAGCAGAGCTGTTAGCAGTGCTAGCCTGGGGAAGGCAGGCAGAGCACTGATCTGGCAGTGGACTGGGAGGCAAAGGAGCATGAATGTGCCAGAAGACTTGGTTTGAAAGAAGCTTTGTGCCATGGTAGAAGATATCATAAAAGTCAGAAAAATGTTTATAGTGGAATTTGCAGAATATTTGCCTCTTACAATGACAGAATACTGCAAGTCTTCCCAGGATATTTATCGGTCACAAGGAAAAGCCACCTCCAGGGACTCTGGCCTGGAATGAACAACCTTCCCCACCATGCCTGCCTGCTGCCTCATGCCCTGAGGAGTGCCTGCTTCTTCCACAGCATGGCTGCAAGCTCGCTACCAGCCCGGCACTGAGCAGCCTTCTGGGTCCTGGGGATGGCATTAAGACCACACATGGGAATTGTGGCACTGCTGTCATGAACAAAAGCAGCCTTCAAGACAAGCTGTTTTCTTGACAGTATCTTCTTCTCTTGGGAGGTTTGTTTCATCTTGCAGAGAATGTAGAGGTGGGCCCCAGCAACAACTCAAACCCATCCCATTGATCTCTTTCCCTGGGGAGAACGGTTGACATCATATATAAAAACAGCCAGTGATTTTTCTCAGGAATCAAGAAACTTGGTAAGAAAGTCTTATAAATTTTCAATGCTTTACTTGTTTGTCATGTTATTTTCCATGTGATGAGAGAGTACTAAAATTTGGCTGGTGGCTGTTTTTGAAGGGAATCACTAGAAAAAACTCATTGGAAAACCTGCAGAGACTACACAAGTGTTTGATGCTGTTAACAGCAACCTCTTATCTAAGAGCCTCTTTATCCCCTGTTGGCCTAAACACATGGTGCTGGCTCCACAGGCTCTGGTCTTTCTTCCCTAGCCCAGCTCACTGCTCGACTCTGCCCTTCCACAGCATCAGACTCCAGAAGGGTGCCAGAATATCCTTTGTTATGGCATGATGATGAGGCTCAGGTCCAGGGTCCCCACTCCCTGGCTGCCCAGTGGGAACATATTTTGGGTGAAATCCTTTGTGCCAGCACAGCGCTTGCAGTCTGTTCCCAGCAGATTCTACCTCTGCTTGCCACCAGCACCCAGTTTTATCCACCCTGCAGAGTCAGGAAGGTCAGCAGGTAAAAAGTGGGACAGGATAGATGCAGAGTGAGGTCTGCTTGGCTTGAAAGGCTTCCTTTCCTCTCCCTCCCCAACACAGCCATTTCAAACCCCTGCAAATGCATTTGACAGAGAAAGTGCTGTGAGCTCCAAGCATGCAGGATGCAGAGATGCCAGAGCTCATGGAGTTGAGGCATACACCGAGGACAGGCAGAACAGATGCCTAGCTGTTACTGGCACTGTGCCTTGCTCCACTAAATGGTCCAAGGCAGGAGTTTTGTGTCTAATGGCCAGCATTTCACAAAAGGTCAGGCTACAGAGGAACAGGCTTCCTGATGCACATGTGCTCCAGGGTTCTTAGAGCCACACAACTGCAGCCCTGAACTCCTTTTACCACTCAGTTTGCTGAGAAATGCTCTATTCTTTCCCGTCTCACCTGGATCTGGGCACTTCCAGTGGGCTGCTTCCAATCCTCAGGAAGTTATCAGAATGGGTTGATGAGGAGGAGCTGGAGGACTTGACTTCAACCGTTCCTGTGGAAGGCAGCCTGTCTTCAGACTGATGTGACCTGCTCCAGAGCATGGCTTGTGGTGAGGATGCACAGCTCTTCCTCCTGTGGGATGGAGGATTTGGGTGAGAAAGCTGGCTTTCCCACGTATCCAACTAGGAAGCCTTCCCACAACAGGCTGGAATCTACCGCAGCAGCTACAAGCTCTTGCTCCCACTGAGCATGCCCTCTTACCATGCGTCACAGGTAACTACTCAGTGAAGGCAGCACATTGAGCTCAACCCATCTTTGCCCATTCTTTTATAGACTACCATCCACGTGACCTGGAAATCAGAACTGGGAGAATGCCTCAGCCCACACACACAGCAATTGCTTTGTTTAGTCTAGCTGCAAAAATACCTCGAGCAAGGGGCCTCCCAGCAGGGGAAGACTACTGCAATCTGTTCTGATTCTACAGAGCGTTATCAGCTGAGGGGCTCAGCTGATACTGGTTGGTGTTCACATGCACTGATGAGAGTGACAGGGAAACACCAACAGTGTGATTTTTCCCTTTAGTGATTCCCTTCAGGCACCACTGACCACATTTTTGATGGTGTGCTCAGAACTGACAGTCACTCCAGATGCAGGTATATTTCACTCCTCACCCTGTCTGTGCTGACAGCCTGGAACCACTGTGCCTTGTTTTCTATCCAACACATTCAGATTTGGGCACAATTCACTGTCCATTGCTGCATCAGGCCTTTGCTCTCCAGACCATCCAGCTACACACTGAAATAGGCACACGAATCTGGGACTAATTTATGTCACTGCTGCTCCACATTCAGAAGATTTTCTTTCTTACATCAGTTTATTTTTTTTCTGGAAAAGTCATTAGAATTTTTCCCCTTCCAAAACCACAGTGAATTCAACAAAGACCTCTGTATGTACAGATAGGAACAAAAGGAAAAGTCTACACAAAAGGAAAAGTCTAAAGCAAACAAACTTAGGGAGAAAAGATGCTGATCTTCCTGGAATCTGGAAGGGCATCTCAGCTTTGACTGAGATCTCAAGCCCTGTCAGCAAATGCAGCTAAAGACAGGCTCATTGTACACTGGAAAGCATAATATCCTCTTTTCATTTCTTGAAGTGTGTCCACCCTCAAACATCACACCACAGCCTCTCTCAAGCATTATTCATTTCATGTTATCGTAGCTGCCAACATCTCCAAGCACAGGATGCAGAAACAGGCTTGTACAGCTAAAAAGCAAATGCCTATCCCGGCAAGGAGACCTTGAGGCCACCTGTTTTCAGGACAACGAAATGAAGCACATCCCCTCCTCTCCCCACTCATGCCATTCACAGTCCAGCTCACTCAGCTTGTGACAAAACCTACCTGGTCTCCACCACACAGCCACAACACAGCCTGCAGCAAAACACCCGTGCCCAGTCCCCTCGCTGAGTGCTCACGGCAAGGCTCACACCCTTCCCTTCCCCACGCTCATGGCCAGAGCATGGCCCAAACCATCCCCATCATACCAGCAGCAAGCCCCAACACAGCCTGATGTCTCCAACAGGAATGAAAACAACACAGAGTTAGAAAACCCATCACAAATTCACAAATTCAAACTCTGATCCACCCAAGTGCAGTTTTCTTCCTGTGTGCTCCAACCACTTCACAGCTTGTGAAAATCATGTGTAGGTTTTGTGCTGTAGGATCTAGTCTGTATGTCCTGAGTGCTCAGAGCAACATAAATGCTTCCAGTTTAGTACCCCAAAGCCAGGCAATTGGGAAGTTGTTCTCTACTGGCTGCTGTCAGTTTGCAGTGGAAAGGCAGGCTCTGTGTGTTAAGCTGTTCACTTGGCAAACACAGTTTGGGGCTCTCTATCTCTATTTTGTGATCCTGCAGGAAGATTCTCTCTTCCCCTCTTCAGCATTTTATAAATTGAATCACAACATGCTTTAGGAAGGCTGCTGCCACTAGCATGGCTACAGGCTCTGTCCCAGAGGACTTCCAACTGCCTCCAGGACAACCCAGATTTAATTTAAAATAACTGCAATATAAAATAGCATCTTCACATGTGCTGAGGGAGAGGAGAGAAAAATTAATCTGAGAGGGGCAACCCTGCAGCAAGTTTCTGAAATCCCCAAACAGCACCAGACACTCTACAATCAAGCACAACGCCTGTGCCAGAGCAGCCAGACACCTTCCCCAGTCCTCACTTCCAGACAGCCACTTGCATCCCCAGGGGACTCCTAAGTGACCATCTGTCAGTAGGGAGCTCTGAGAATTTCATGCTCTCCCCTAGAGGTATCTCTGAGCAGCAACTTGCTTTCAGCTTACACACCCTGTGCTGTTAGAGGGGCTAAAGTTTAAGAGGGGATTCTTGGCCACCCAGCTCACCTACCACTCACTGCAGACACTTCCCTGTATAATCTCTTCCATAAACAGATTAAGTTTCATTTTAGGGCAGCTAAACTGTCTCCACTTTTCCCTGGGGAGGCTACTGACAAATGTAAGTTTTCTGGTAGTTTAGAACTATCTTTTAAAAGTAATGAAATTCTTTCTGGATTAAGTTTAGCAGTGAAACTGGTGAAAATAAAACAAAGCTGCAAATTTCAGGAGCACCCCCGCAGAAATCTGACTGTCTTTAATATGGAGAGGTCTCCCATTTTTGGTGCACAAGTTCTATAGCACAAATTGCAGCAAAGCCTCCGACAGCCAAATTCCTTCCTCCACAGTAAGGAACCCAACCCACAGAGAGCAGGCCTAGAGGGTTACGGACATCAGAAATATCTTTTCTACTGTGCTCTGAGATGGGCCCTTTTGTTCTTGTGATTATCTCCTCACCATGCTGCTTGAGCCTGTGCTCCTGCTGGCATCAGCTCCACTGCTTCATAGGTGAAGCTCCCAGCTGCTCCAGGGGAACTTTCCATTCCCAGGGAGAAGTCACTGCTCAGACTTGTGGTGCTTCCTCGGTCTCTCTGCTCTAGAGGAAAGAAAACAGAGCTATCTGAAGATCAGCTTGATCTGGATCACTTTGCCTCCCTTCAAGCAATACAATTCCCACACGCCCAGGGGCTGGGTTCTTTCAAGGCCCCAAGGGAAGCAAACCCATTTGTAGTCACTTTGATGCTGGGAACCCAAGCCCCCAGACGATTAACGATTACCAGCACCCATGGGTGCTGACACACTGCAGCAGCACTCACTGAGCATGCAGATCTCTTCCAGGGTGAAGCTAGGTGGCAAACTCTTCCTCCTGGGGAAGGAAAGAAAGTTACCTCAGCCACACTTCAGGGCTGTGGGGGCGCTGGCCATCACCAGATCTCCATAGCACACAGCGGACCAGAGCAGTGGGGATTTGGCTGTGCAAAGGCAGAGGGGAGAGGATGGGGCTGGTGTGCAGTATCTGACTCTCCTAACACTCCCAGCCTGCACTTTGAGAGGGTGGCAACAGGTTGCAGGCAGACATGTGCTCATTCAGAACCTCCAGGGTGGGCTTTCTGCCCCTCCTGAAATAGGAAGGGGTTAATGTTTAGTGGTTTATTAAAAAACAGCCACCCTAACAAACCTGCTTCACCCAGCACTGCCTGACTTGTTTGCTGCACAGCCTGCTTGAGCCAAAGCACATGGCTCTGGGTTCATCCGTGCTAAAGCAGCCATGGACAGTCATTAAGCAGAGAGTGCATTTCAGCATGGACATTTTTTCAGAGCACAATGTGGTACCTTACAAGCTTCGGCCCCATTTTGCAGCCTTCAGAGTGCAGAATAAATTAAAGAAAACTAGGCCAGGACACCAGGGCTTCCATCTCCCCAAAGAAATAGCACTAACAAGCTCCCTGGCTCTGCAGCCCAAGCAGCAGTAGGCACAGGCTCCTTACCTCTGTGACTTCACAGCAGAGAACTCCTCGGAGGTGATGTGCTTCAGAAAATTGAAGCAGAAAAAGAAAATCTGAGCAAAAGGAGAGAAAAGAGTGGTTCAGGAATGAACCCGATGCTCTATGCAGCCTCTTATCTTGGTGGGGAGATGCTGGCAGGAAGGAGATATCAAGAAATCTACAGCTACCAGCCTCCAACGTGCCACGGGCTGCCACGTCATCCAGAGCCTTCTCTGCATTAATCTGACCCTCTGCTCCCTGTCATGGGGAGGCCCAGAATGGAAGGTGTATGACAAAGTCTCCTTATCAAGGCCTTGCATACACGCCGCATGCATAGAGCGGCTCCTGATGCCATCAATGCAAAATGTCTGAGAGATGGCTCCCAGAAGCTGATTACACACTCAGGTAAGCATCAAACCCACCAGGACTAGCAGGGTTAGAGCTGCATGCTCTGCCTCAGCACCACAGCTGTATCATACCTGGAAGCACATGGTACCTGCAGTGTCTGTGGTCCCAAGCTCATGCCCTGCCATGGAGCAGCCTGCTCTGTGGCATTCACTCCACTGTGCCTCTGCCACCCCATCTACCTGCACAGAGCTGAGCCCTTCTCCTCTGTCAGTGGGGAGCAGGGAGCACTTGAGGCAGCCATGCATGCCCTCTCCTGTGGCAGCTACTTCTCCAGAGCAGAAAAGAGCAGCCAGGATTGAGCCAGCAGAGCTCTGGGAAAGGAAGGAATGGGAGGAACAATACTAATACAGGTGCCCTGGATCCCCGCAAGATGGAAAACAGGCCAGGGTCCTGGCTCTGGTAATGAGAGGCAGAGAATTCCTTAGTGAGGTGAGAGTGAAGAGCAGAGGATTAGCAACAGGGTTAGACATACTCCCCACCTCTTAATCTCTATCCAAAAATGATATTGGAATGTACTGCAATTATAGTCAGAACAATATTTTTTTTTCTGTTAAACAGTGAAAGAGTTAAAGAAAATTAGTTCCACTAATCTTAACTGCCTCCCAGACCCATCTGTGCACCTACAGATACAAACTGGAACCAGCACAAACTGCTGCATGAGCCAGTGATGCCAGGCAAACCACATACAGCTGCAGAACCCAGGCAAGGGGACTGGCACTTGGGACAAGCACACAAAACTAAACAGCTTTATCTCCACACTCCCAAGAGTCACACATTTTAAGCATCCCTTCTGATCAGCAAGTCCTAGCTCCCATTCACCAGGGGCCTGAACACCAATTACAGAACAGGGAACTGGCAGGACTGACACACACCAGCCAGACTGTAGCTTGAAAGAAAAATGTTCCCACACATTATGCATCAGGAAGTTATAAGGCAATATTTCCAGTACCTGAACAAACTTTTTAGAGCCCACTGATGTTACCAGAAGCATGCTGTGCATGCTGCTACCATAAACAAGGGCCCCGAGAACAAAAAGCAGTGTGCAGCCACTGCCCCAGGCCAGACACTCACCTCTTCTCCTTTACTGAGTCGATCGACTAACATGTGCCTGGAAAGAGAGCAAGGGAAGCTCAGTCACATGCTGGAAAACAGAATCAGCACAAGAGCACAAGATGTCAAGAATGGCCAAATGCCAGAGCCTCCAGGTAAAAAAAATGCATCAGACTCTTGTCATTGCAAGCTGCCCCAACATCCACCTTTGGTTGGGAGCAAACAGCAAAGATGACCCCCTGAAGGCTTTTTCCTTGCTGTAGAGGGATGCAAACGTGAGCAAAGCTTTGTGCCTACCCAAAGAGAAACCAGTCATAGGCCACTGTCAGGTAGAGAATCTCAGATGGCTCCAGGGATGCATGGATCAGCCCATCCTGCAAAGCAAATGAAAACAGCCCTCAGGCAGCAGCCCTGGGGATTGGGGCTGGGGAATTCACAATCTGCTGAAAACTGTCACAGTGATCCAAGGTGCCCAGCTTGCTCTACTGCCTGTGATACTGTGTCTGATGGCAGGACAGCATCTTGGGCTCCACATCAAAGCCAATCCACACCCTCTCTGAAGCCAAGTTCGTTTTTTGACATGAACTGCCCCAGCACCACTTCCTAGTGACACAGCTACTCACCCTGAAAGCAATCACCCCCAGAAGCAGAGCAGGTCAGCCAGGTACTCACAGCCCATAAGGAGAGGCGCAGTAAGGAGATGAAGAGAGGAGTCCGATCCCAGCCGGATATACAGTGCACCAGGAGCCCGCTGTCATCTGCTCCAGGCAGAAAGAAATAAAGAAAGAAAGACAGACAAAGAATAGAAAAGAAAGAATAGACAAAAAGAAGAGAAGAGGAGAAGAGAAGAGTAATGTTGTAACACAGCAATAACTTTATGGCAAATCCGTAGAGACAAGCTTCCCTTTGTCCCTACAGCCCAAGCTCAAGAGCAGAGCTCAGCCACCAAGCCAGAACATTTTGTCTTGAATATGGCAGCCAACAAATTGTTCAGTGTCCTGGGTTGTCAGCAGCCCCAGATGATGTGCTGTGCTGGTCTTGACAGCTGCTCGGGACATGAAGTCACTAGGTATGAACATCACTTTGCTATGCAGAACATACACCTACCCAGCTGCAACCCACTATCACAGCCAATCCCCGCATCAGATTGAAACCTGCTCCAGCTGAACATTTCTTCAGCCTCACCAACCTTCCTACTGACACACAGTGATCAGAGGCACAGTCAGGGCACAACTCCTGTGCTCTCCAGAAAATTCCCAGTGTGTTGCAAGACAGCTACTGCAGGTGAGTCTGTAGTAGTAAAGTACTTCAAAGTAATAAAACATTAGGTAAAGTTTTTAGATACCCCTCCATCCCTGTGAAGTGAGGCTTTTTCAAGGAAACAGCAAGTCCTTCCCTAAGGGGGTGGCTGGAGCCCTGAGATGCTAGGACAATCACCCTGTTTTGAAGGGAGAGAAGTGAAGCTCTCTATATAGAGACTCTTCTGTACCGGGTACTGATCTACAGTGGCATTAACACCATCGGCTGTTTTTCCAGAGACAGCAACAGCTCCAGTTACATCACTGGGAGCAAGGGGTTTCCCTTACCATCACTGTTGATGATGGAGATCAGCAGCTTCAGGTAGTTCTGTGTCTGTTGTACAAGGTCCCAGCTCTGCAGAAATAGAAATGTTGATGATAGGGGTCTGCCCATAGCAAAAGGCTGTTCTGTAGGTGAGAGCCTGCCAAGCTCTTGGCTTCTCTATCCAGACGAACATCAATGCAGAAATAACCCTGTGACCATTCCTCAGAGTGACAGACCTTCCCCTCGGTGCTCTAATCAATCCCCCCATCCTCTTCAAAAGGCACAGTGGGACAAGAGACCAGACAGGGAAAGATAAAATAAATAAAAGGCCATCTCTATTCAGTGCCTGGCTGGCACAGAACCTGCTTGCCTGCAGCCCTAAAGCTCCATACTCAAGAGGGACTAACATGAGCCAGCAAACACCCGTGGAGCACTGACCCTGTTGGGCAGCCCCCCTGCACGTGTGCACTTTGCCACAAGACTCAGCAGCCACATTACAGCTGTGTACGGGATGCAAGTAACACGACAGGGTGAGCAGGCCAAGGTCAGCAGCCTCTTCCCACAACCCAAGCGCTTTGCTCAAAACTCTCTGGCCCTTGTAAATGGCCCCAGCAGGCTGCCTGCAGAGACCTGACCCCCTCCCAGCATCTCCAGACAGGCACTGGACTTCTGTGGTTTAGGACAGAAGGGCTCTGAACTCAGGAGATCTCCAGCACTATAAAAGATGCAGGTAAAAAAACTATCAGAACAAGCTCAAGCGTGACACTCTCAACCACTGTGTCATAAGAAAATGCTCAGAATTTCAGCAGCCTGATCAGAGCCAGAACTGGCTCAATGGAAATAAGATAGTACTGGCAAGGAAAAGGCAAGGAGAGGGACACACTTTTCACTGTGACAGTGTTAGTGGTATAAGCAACATCTGACTGCCAGCAACAGAACGCTTGCTGTGTGCTTGTGTGCTTGTGTGCGTGCACATGGGCGTGGAAACATGCTGAAGACTACTGCTGGACAAAGAACACGCTGCCTTGCTGGGAAGGCTGCACAGCAACAAAAGAGCAGGGAAATGGGGAACACAGCCTGGGGCAGAAAAACACGTATTTCCAAAGTCTTTTATCTGCCCAGTTCAACCCAATCTTGTGCTTATGCCAGAAGGAATCATCTAATCATCCAGTCTGATCTCTCTGTACCGCAAACGAGAGTTTTGTTCAGTTGCCCCAAATACAGCCCACAGCTTGCACCTGGCAATATCTCTGCCCAGAGAAGAATCTCAACTAGGGGTGACAGTTCATTGCTCCTTTGGCAGCGTGTTCCAACAGATCATCCTCAAAAATAATAGGCAAGACTGCTCTTTCTTATTTGAAGGTCTGATTTCAGAGTGCAGATATTGCTTCCTGTGCAGCTTTTCTTCCCCAGATTGAAGAGTGGTTTAGAATTAGTATTTTCTCCCTGCAAATGTACTTAAACATTAATCACATCAACCCTCCATCAACTCTGATTAGCTAAACAGACTGAGAACTCTGCTTTAAGTGAAGCACCTTCTCCAGTCCTTAGATCATTTCTGCATCTATTTATTACATCTTCTTCAATTTTTAATGCCCTTTTTAAAATACTGGCTGCTCAGTATTCTAGTGAACAAGTTTCTAGCTATAAACAAGCTGTGTTACCATTAGTTCTGCGTCAACACCGTGAGCTACTTTTCTGTCATTCTGCTTATGCTGGCACTTAAACTCTATTTACGTCACTGACTGACAAACACTGGCCCAGCATGGGGAGCTCTCCTAGTTCTGTGGTGCTTCCAGCTACAGAGCACAGGAGCGCAACATGCTCCAGCACAGTCAATCATCAAAAGATCTGGGAGGAAAGGCAGGTCCACCAATGGGTAAAATGAAGCGCACTAATCAGCAGTGTAAGGTGATTCTTCCTGGTATGAAAAGACAAAGGTAAACCTTGAAGCTTGGACAAACCTAAGAGTTCAATTGTCATTTGTGATGCTGTCACAGTAATAAGGAAGTGAGATGTCCTATAGTCGATTAGGATTTTCTACTCTTCTGCCATAGGACAGGAATCTTGCACATCCATGAAGAAGGTGCCTACCCACTTGGCTACTGCTCACCTAAGGAAAGGCTGACCTCTCTCATGACTCTCCACAGCCAAGGGAGTCTGCCCACTGCAGGCATGTGCCAAACTAAGACTGCAAACAAGTAACACTGCTTTCTGTTTCCTGGCATGTCCCTTACCCTGGGCAGCAACATAAGGGATTGCAAGCTTCATGCAAGCTACAGAAAAAGGTTTGATGTTAGTCAGCTGCCTCAGGACACACCAGGCCACAGACATTTTGGGTAGAGGATTTCCACTGCCATTGTGAACAGTCAAGTACACAGGCTTGCTCCCACTGAGATACGAAGTGAGTCAGACTATGGCAAAAGGAGCAAGTCAGCCTTCAAATCTTTGCTGATCCTTCCTGAACAAATCTCTGACCTCCCACAGAGACACTTGCTTTGCTCACCTGGTACTCACTCCAATCAATATTCAGAGATTGTGTCAGGGAGACTGGGATACTTAATGGAGCATCTACGTAATCCTGAAAAAGAAAAAAAAAACCCCGAATGCAACTGGTCAGAGAAAAGCCATGACTCAAAAGTTCCAGAAAAAAACAAATAACAAATGCCAAATGCCATCTACAATAAAATGTCTCAGCAAAGCATCTTTGGATGCAAAAACCTGAGTGGTAAGAATTAACTCATAGCCTGTTTGAAAGACTAGTGGACAAGAGGAGCTTTGCTGTGCTCCCAACAGTGAAAGGCAGGGACAAAGCATGTTAGTTTCTGAAATCCTGTAAGGCTGCTCCACTCAATCATCTCCCTCAGTGGAAGACAGAATATGAAGACAGAACTGGGAACAGAAGTTATGAGTCAAAATCAGGAGCAAGCCATACCCTCTCCATGAGAGGTCAAGCACCCTGGGCTTCAGGAAAAGGATCCATTTATTTTGCATATGAATTCCACAATGAATAATTTAGTACATTCACTATCTGTTTTGTCTGTCCTGTTGGTTTTGTCTTTGTGATCATAAGTAAGCACATTATATAAACCATCACTCAGGAACTCTGAAGCAAGACTTAAGGCCAGTAAAGCCCACAACTCTCCATTTTGTAACATCCATGTACCTGTTTCCAGTTAAATATGAGACCTTCAGCTGTGTAATCCCGGTCTTTGTACTCCTTAAAAAATTCACAGCCTGCAAGAAAAAGATAATGAACAACTAACTGTTCAGCTGACTGATATCTGACAACTGAAGTGCTGTGTGGGACTACAAGTGCTAGCAGTCCTAGGCTTCAGAGAACCAAACCCACCAAAACTGTTGCCTGTGGGAAGAGAGGAGCAGTAATCATCAGTACAGCTGCCCAGCATCAACAATGCAGAGCACCCATCAGTGAACACACATTGGCAAAGGGCAAACTCCAAACACACACCAAATGTGGAGTTGGAGGGACTGATTCATACTTTCCCAAACAAGAGGTTTCACCAAGGAGCTATGCTTTCCAAGGCCACTGGCTTTTGGACAGATCTAAGGCTTCAGCATGACATGCTCAGCAAGAAGGAACCAGTAAAAGGAGGTGCTGGCAGAGCCATGGGGAAAGCCTACTTTCACAGGCATCTGCTGCAGGTAACAAGAAAGGGTTCTGTGAGAGGCAGCTGTCATTTTTCTCATGTTCCTCTTTCAAAGTCTTCTCTATCAAACACGTGAATTACCCTAGCTGAAGAAAGCAGGTACATAACCACTTCCATGGGTTCTACCAAGCCCTCCCCTCCAGAAGCTTGTCCTTTGGCTTTGTTCTTCTCAAACAACTGAAATCTCTGCTGCAAACTGCAGTCACTTAGTCACAGCTGAGCAGCACCATTAGCACTGCAGCTGCCGGCAGCTACACAAAACACCTCTCCCAGCATCCTGCACTTGCCCCAACAGTGCCACCGTGCCCATGTTACCAAGACACCCCCATGCCAGGCACTGAACACAGGCAATGATTCCTATGTTGCAAGTCACAAGTAACTCCAACAGTGAGAAAAAAAAAAAAAATAATCTGTGTGCAAGGACAGGGCTAGCTCTCAAAAATGCAGTCAGGAAGCAATCTGTCAGTTGAGATTTAACTCCAATTAAATGACAGCTTAAAGCAAAGAATGGGGGATTATGGCGGAAAGTATTGGCACCTACAAACGTCAACTACCAGTCAAAGGGAAAAGAGAGTTTTTCTGCACTGGAGAGCACAAAAGTGTCTATAGATACCCCATTTTAACCCAAGCCTTTTACTTTACACAGTCATCACACTCTGCTGGGTAAAAAACTGGCTGGATGGCCACACCCAAGGACCTGTGGTGAATGGAGTTAAATCCAGTTAGCAGGTGGTCACAAGTGGTGTTCCCCAGGGCTACATACTGGGGCCTGTTCTGTTTAATATCTTTATTAATGATCTGGACAATGGGATTAAGCACACCACCAGTGAGCCTGCAGACAACACCAAGCTGGGAGGGACTGTTGATCTGCTGGAGGGTTAGGAGGCTCCAAAGAGGGATTGGGACAGTCTGGATTGATGGGCTGAGGCCAGAGTTTCAACAAGGCCAAGCGTTGGGTCCTGCATTTGGCTCACAACAACTCCATGCTTGGGGTCGACTGGCTGGGGTAAGAGCAGCTGGAAATTGGCAGAAAAAGAGCTGGGGGTGTTGCCCGACAGCTGTCTGAAGACAAGCCAGTGTGTGCCCAGGTGGCTAAGAAGGCCAACAGCATTTTGGCTTGTATCAGAAATAGTGTGGCCAGCAGAACTAGGAAAGTGATTGCCCTCCTATACTCAGGAGTGGGGAGGCCACACCTCAAATACTGGGCTCAGTTTCAGGACCCTCACTCCAAGAAGGACATTGAGGTGATGGAGTGTGTCCAGAGAAGGGCAATGAAGCTGATGAAGGGCCTAGAGCACAAGTCTCATGAGGAGCAGCTGAGGGACCTGGGGTTGTTTAGCCTGAAGGAGGCTCAGGGGAGACTTTCTTGCCCTTTATAACTACCTGAAAGGAGGTTGTAGAGAGCTGGGGGTCAGTCTGTTCTCCTAAGTAACAAGCAATAGGACAAGAGGAAACAGCCTCAAATTTCACCAGAGGAGGTTCAGGTTGGATGTTAGAAAAAAAATTATTCACTGAAAGGGTTGTCAAGGCCTGTCGCAGGCTGCCCAGGGAAGTGGTGAAGGCCCCATTCTTGGAGGTATTTAAAAGCTGTGCGGATGTGAGACATGGTTTAGTGGTGGACTTGGCAGTGCTGGGGTAACAGTTGGACTTGATGGCCTTAAGGGTCTTCTACAACCTAAAGTAATCTATGGTTCTATGATTTTATGTCTGGACACTGCCTCGCTCACCTAAGACAAAAGCATCTCAGAATAACATTAGAGACAAATTACAAAACAGCAAATCTTTCAATGCAAACCTGGAAGTGTCGCTAAGAATGTGTCGTAGCATTTGGCCAGTCACTAGAGGGGTTGCTGAACCTTAAATGTATATGCCTTAGATTTAACAGAATGACAACATTCCCCTGCAGACCAGCACTGCTGAATTCAGGCAACATCTGCAGGGAGAGTTTCCAGTTTTATAAGGTTTACTTGCAGTGTGGCAGCAAAGAGCTGCTAAAAGAAAGCAGCTGTCCCAAATGACAGAAGTGGAAGGACCGTCCATGTATACTGCATACAATACACACATCCCCATACAGTAAGAACTCTACAGCTCAACTCTACACAGTCACTTCTTCCTCATTCTTTACAAACCCTACAAAAGACCTGTGTACACTGTCTCGTTCTCAGTTTGGTGAGGCATAAGGCAGCAATGTATACCTGTGCCATGTGCTACAGAAACCAACTACACTTCTATTTCTGTACACCTTGGCAATCCGCCTGGCAAACTTGATAGAAATCTGCACGCGGCTTCTCTGAGGTGTCACTAATTCCTGTATGAAAGGAAATACATCTTAAAAAAAAAAAATAAAAAGAAAAAAAAGAAGTATGTTTAAGGGCAACTAGCAAGCAAGGAAAAGTTTGGGTTTGAATCATCCACAACAGTTTTTTTTTCTCCTCCCTCATTCTTTGTGTACAAGGGAGAAAGAAGAGCCCTTTCTTGCAGACAGACCTCAAGCACAGCAGTCTCACGTCCAATCCTACCAGCAAGCCTGACATCCAGCAGGCAGGCAGCAATATTCGGCTCGTCTTTAAGAGTGCAGCAAGTGACCCAGCAGTGGTTGCTAGGCACAGGGACTAATATAGCCAGGGAGATGGGCTGGAGCAGTCTGCATCCCAGCCGTACACTGCAGGCTCAGGTTAACAGTTCTGCCAAGCATTGATGCTATCTTACAGTGGTGCTCTGGGACACTAGAAAATACTCTTAAAAAATGAAGGTTTACATAACACAGACTAAGATACATATTTTGCATCAAATAGTAGTTCGGAGTTGCAGGGGTGTCAAAGGCCATCTTAACCCCAGCATCACCTCTGGGGCTTTTTCTCTGTGCTTAGAGAGATTATTTTGACACCTCAAAGAGTGCCTAATGCTGACTCATACCACCAGAGCATCCAGATTCATTGCACTGTTCTCAGTTTCAAAGACCTTCTCTCCAGGAGTACAGAAACCACTCAGCAAGTCAGTCATTTCACCACACATGGGTAGTTCCCAATCCCCAGAAACAGATTGTCACCTGTCCCTTGGGAGTCCCTCTGGACATCAGTCCCATACCTGGATAAGGGATGGAGAGAAGTGTGAAATCAGCATAACGTTGAGCTTTGTCCACCTTCTCAGAAGACGTCACACTGCACAGGACAAGAGGAAAAGAGCAGATGTTTGTGTAGGGCATTTTTCAGAGAGATGCTAGCACCCAAAAAGCTGCCTGTCACATCTCCCTGCACAACAACTTGACTCAGTAGTAATCACAGGCAGAACTTAACACAATCAAATAAACAGGTATAGCCTTAAACCACTGAAGCTTTCCTCAAAGAAATACCAGGATAAACATCTCCCTCTGGTCCTATATGCAGAGGGAGCAGAGGGCTCCTTTACTCTCCCATTTCTGAAGGGGTGACCATCATATCACTAGAAGCTCTACAGAGAGAATCTACTCAGACCACAGAAGACAGATGACAGCAGCTACCTTGCCCATTGATACAGCTTTCCCTGGCCTAAAACCTTGGGATTCCCTTTACAGCATCAACTAATCAATCCTGCTGTGGGACTCCTTCAGGGCCTGCTCCCAGGATGCTGAGTGCATGCCCAGCAGCAATTCACTACGAACAGTGAATTGCTACACTAGCCGCAATCCAAAGCCTGCAGAAAAACAAATGAACCCAGACTCACTTCAAGCCAAACTTCACCTTCTTGTTTTCCACCATCAGGTCACAGATATATCGGACAGACAGGTATCGAAGCAGCTTGATGTCATGCCCTCTGACCTTGTCAAACAGCTGGGAGTCTGCATTTCTGCAAGACAGAACAAGGCAAAGCAAGATGAACATGGAAGACTGACCATGTTGAGTCTGATTCTTTGCACAATACTGCCACAGTTCAGCCCTGGACTGCTCCCAGCCCTAAGCTGCACAGCACAAGCCTTGTCTCCACAGGTCAGAGCCAGACTCTGCGATGAACTGATACTGCAAGTTTTATGCTTAGGGTCCCTCCCCTCATCTCACTCTGTTCTGCAGCAAGCACAGATACAGAACAGTTTCTCCATCCTGAAGATGTACTTTTTGAAGTAAACATGTTTGTGTAATACAAACATCTTTTTAAGTGGCTCTATATATACTGGTCCTTGGACCCTCCCTCTAGCAAGAGATTAGCAGGCTTCAGTCACACTGGGTTCAGCCAGCCATTAGCATTAAAGACTCTTTTTCAAAAGCAAGGAGATTAGGAGTCTGAGCTTGATGATGATCTGAAGTCATCCCAAAGCCCAACCTAGGAAAGAGCAGAACTGAGTGGCTAAGACTGCCATCTTTGGTCCAAACTCTTGTCTCCCCATTCCAGTGATGAATACAAACCTAAGTGTAGGATCTTCTTCTGAAATGTCTTCTGCATCTGCCCAAGCATCATCAGAACCTCCTGCAATGAAGGCATTAAGAACTGAAATCAACTCAATCCCCAGTCTGGTAAGATATGCACACACTCCAAAAGGTCAGGGTTTGAAGCTCTCTCTCCACATACAAGTGCTCTCAATAGTTCCCCACACTTGCTCTTCCTGAAAAGCCCATCTTATAATGTAGCCCATGCTTCTCTTGTCATTGCAAAGGACCTAGGCAGGTTAAACCCATGACTGACAGCTGGCCAGACACCCCAGTAGTGCTACATGGTGCTTTGATAAGAAGTACAGGCACCCAACACTCCCCTTAAGAACTTTCCCTAGAGTCCAAAATATCTCACCATGAGCAGGATTTGATTACCAAGCAACAGCAAGCTCTTACCCTCTTTCTTCCATAGTTCCCACCCCACATGTTTGGGAATCACTACCCTCAATCCTTCAGGCTGCCTTACTTGCCTACATGCTTCCCATAACTCACTCTTCAGCCTCAGGCTCTTCTGTCACTGCTTTTTATGAGCTACAGCACTCTGTTTTGTAGTATGGTGCTTGGAAATGGACACAAGATTTCAGCCTCTGCTCTATTATGCCCGACACAAGCAGGTCCATGCTAGAGCTCTGTATCAGTGCTCAGGAAGAGCCCACTCTTGTGTGTAGGTCACAGTCCCAGCACTGACCAGCCTTAACAGGCAGACAGTGACACAGTGACAAATGGCTCCTCACTCACCTGAGAAGATATAGTTGTAGCCTGTGCGCCCATAGAGCTCTCCCCAGCCGGCCAACGTTGCTGATCTGCAAATATGCTGGAGGAAGATTTTGTTATTAACCACACATGCTCCAGGAGTCTTTCCCTCATCAGATCTCAGGCCTATTTGCTGTGACATTACACAGAACTTGTTGGTACCTACAGCCACCACCTCTCAGCAGTCTCCCCTGCAACCCTGGTCCAGATCAAGTTCTCCAAACACCTCAAATTCCCAAGTGCCTTTATCTGTAGTTAGCTTTAAAATCACATTTTCATCTCCAGTTCTCAAATTCACTAACATATTCAATTCATGCCAAGTTAGCAACATCCACGCTCTACTAATACCCTGCTTGAGCCTTATTTCCACATTTCTGAGAATAAGATTATGGATGGTCCCAGTATGACTCTGGGCAGTCCACTCCTGCAGAAAAAGGTCAGCAGGTTCAGCCCATCAGTCAAGACAAATTAAAATTGTCACAGGTATGATTTTTGCTATTCACACAGTGTTCCTAAATTGAACTAAGAAAACTGAATTAAGCTACTTAAATGCTAAATGAGACTACTCCTACAGGGCTTTGATACAGTTTAAGCAATCCACATAAAAATAAATCTAATTTCACTTTCTTACAGATCCCCCTGCAGACAAGCCCACACATTCATAAGGCCATTTACGCAATCTTGCCTCCTGAGGGAGCAGACAAGGGAAACTTCTCTTTAGAGAGAAAAAGTTACTCAAAGAGAGCTCACTGCTGGGAAGCGTAAGGGACAGAAAGAGACAAGTTATCTTTTTCCTCTCAAAGACCAAAGATCTTTGGTTCTTCAGAAGGGGCACACACATGGAGAAAACATTAGCTCTTTGGTGCAGTGCTCGTGACATGGCAGGGTAAATAGCCTGAAGTCCCCACAGACGACATATGTGGCAAATGCTACCTACTGCTTCAAGCTGTCTGTTGTACCCAAGAACACATTTTTTACAGCATTTGGAAAGGTGACAACCAACTGAATTGAAGTCATGGCTGTGCAGTTAAAACATCAGGGAGAAAGGTCATTTTGTAAGTCAAGACAGGTAACCCGTGAAGCTTTACCTTTCCCTTGTACAGAATGACAGGGCAAACAAATCGTCCTCTACACCTCGCCATCTTACTTCGGTTGATAAGGTCCTGCAGTTTGCCAACCTGCACGGTGCTCTCAAACCTAGTGAACAGAGATTCAGTTCAGTACACAGAGCGTCTTCTCACATGTCTTTCAGCCAAGCTGCTACAGATACCCCAGGCTGTAATCCTCATTGCTTCCACTTAGAAGCCACCTCTGAAGTTATCAAGGAAGAGGACACATTATTAGGAATTGTTTCTCTTGCTATACAACATGTGTGGACGTTTTTGTCTCCTTTTGTTTATTTTGAAAGACCAGCTGCACAGGACATGACAGCAAGCATCTTTGGGAGCTGGCAACACGAGTACCATCAGAATGGTCTGATACAGACTTACATGTGGATCACTAATGAATGACTATGAGGGTAAGCTAGTGTCTACAAACATATATGTTCTGCTTTCCTTCCCACCACCCTTCCATCAAAAAGAAGCTCAGCACTGGAACTGAAGTGTTTCTCTCACAGCTACATTACATGCAACTGTGATCATGTGTGTTTGGAGTGCAGGCACATAATGGCATTGTCGGGTGAAACCAAAGATGTGGCCCGTGTCTGAGGTCTGGAACATCTTCATTAGGCACAGTCACAGTTTCTCTTAAGACAATGAGTAAAGCACTGAGCACATCTCTCCATTTCTGTTGCCTGCAGCCTGTGCCCACTCCTTCTCAGGGGACACTGGAGATTTCCAGCATAGGGGAGGTGCTCCTGGCTGTCAGACACACTCTGCTACTTTCTGTGACTCCTCACGAGCAGCTCCTGACCAAGGGACACACAGGCAAAAAACACACACTGAATTCCTCCTGCTCCTGTCTGGGTTTCGGAGTACTGTTAGCAAACTTTGATGAAGCAATGTCCTTGCTTACCCCAGCTGCCCAGCCACAAAAGTACAGCATCAGGAAACTGACCTGGGTTTAAAATACCGTTTTTTTGCTGGTTTCCCACACAGCTTCTGAAGCTGCTGAATCTATGAGCAGCATAGAGATCGCAGAAGCGAGAACTGCTTCCAAAAACACTTGTAATTGTCAGAGGTGTGAAGCATCCTGCATGCTTTAAGGTCTCACCAGCTGATGAAGAACATTACAAAGATGAAAGGCAGCCAAAGACACTCTGTCCTAGAGGGAGTGTCCTATTCACTAGAAGAGGTTTTTGTGTTCTGTAACACAAGAAGTGCAACAGTCTCTATTTCATAATTATTCCATAGCCTACAGCTATGAAACTGAAAATCAGATTTTTCTAAAAATTATTTAGCAGCTTTTACAGAGATCATTGCCCAGAAATGAGGAGGAGTGGGGTGACGAAGGGCAGTCTATTTCTGTGACTCTCTGGGACAGCAAATCAGGACTTGGAAAGAATCTGTATTTAAAATTGCCACTGCTGGCTTCCAAAAGCCTCGGAAGAAAGTGGGGCACTAAGTGTAAGTATACTTATTTTGAATACTCGGGAGAAAAATTAAGCATCCTTTCCTCCTGCAAGAGCAGAAAAAGCAGAAGTATTTTGTTTCTCTTCCGTAAAGACGCTCCTAGTTAATTTAAAGCTTCAGGGTTCAGTTTCCCTTTTTCATTTTTGTCAGCAAGGGGTTTAACCTTTTCTATTCTGATGTAACCATTGAGCAGAAATTCTCCCACCTGACCATCAGCTGTGGTTGTTTTCCAAAGACCTCCTTCCACAGCACCTGGCCCACGTGTGAGCGCAGCAGCTGACAGTTTGCCTTCCTCAGGCAAAGCAGATGGACACATGAGGGGAACTCAGTGACCACTGTCCTTTTGAACATGTTGCTTTTGTTACGGGCACAGTTAAGACTGCAAAATTGTGTTATGTTTTGTTGGAGGAGAAAATAAAAAATGTGAGGTTGTCGTTAGAGCTGCTGGGAGCAGCTAACGCTGAGCCAGAGGTGAGATCAACACGATGCTGAGCTTGTGGGTCAAAGTCCAGAAAAGCACTGGCTTAGACTTGCCCTAAACTGCAAGCAAGCATTTCTGGTTAACTCAGCACCCACTGACCCACATACCATGGTAGGGGACGTGTGTGTGACAGACCGTTGAGATTGTCTCATCTGTCCAGCCCCTATCAGCTGCTGCACTGCCCCGAGACGTTCTCCATACTAAAATGTCTCTGGCCTTTCAGCGAGACCGCAGGCACTTTATCATGACAGGGAGCACATCTCACAGTCCTGCTTCCAACCAACAGTTCTGCGAGTCTCTGGCAGCGCTGCGATCATTAGGATCTACTCGAGGACAGTGTGCAGTGGAGCTGGCACTGCTCGGTGCACCCTGTTTCCTTCACTCCCTTCAAGTCACAGGCTTTGCTTAGCAGCTTTCACCAGGGAAGCCCAAGAGACTTGAGGGGCTGGGAGGAGCGCCGCGGGAGCCCGGAACAGCCCCACGGGAGCTCGGCGGCGAAGCGCAGCCCTGGCAGCGGGGGTGCCCCGGGAGGAAAGCAGCCAGCGGCTGACACCGGCAGCTATAATTAGCCGCAGCGCAGCCTGGCGGGGCTTCCCCCGACCGGCGGGAGCCTCGAAACGGTGGCGGCTGCCGGCAGGCGCGAAAGCACCCCGGGTCAAAACGCGAAGCCGACTCTGCCGGCTATCAGCCGTGCGGGCCTGGGGCCGGGAGGAACGGAAGGGGACTGGAGGCCTTACGGGTCGCGGCCGGCGTCGCGCTCCAGG
>JANHFX010016212.1:7805-72510 GCA_027560015.1 Chloroceryle amazona
CTCTGACCTCATCCATCATTTGGGCTGTGATAGTCGAAAGGAAAGGCTCTAAGTGGAGAGTGGAAAGGAAAATGGGAAGAGAAACTGTTGACACTTCTTGTTTGTTTTTAGAGTTGTATGTAGTCTGGCCATATGCTTGTTACTCACTTCCCAACTTTGTTCCTTTTAAATGTTTTCCGTTTGTAAGAGAACTGGGTTATGTTGTGGTTGCCAGAGGAGTAAGTGCAGGCTGTGAAAAAAGAGAGAAAGCTTTGAGCAGAGCTTGTGGGACAGCTAAGGGCAGACTACCTTGTTTAGTTGTACTTACTATGCTTTTTATTCCTACAAAACAACCAGAAGTAAATTCAAGGAAGGTTCCTACTATTCTGAAGAGAGGTTCTAGTCCCACACAAAAAATTCCTACTATTCTGAAGAGGGGTCACTATCTGATCTGAACCCATTGTGCATTGAATGATAAATCTTGTTCTTTCTAACCTTATGGTGGCACCAGCCTCAAATTTGAGCTCCATTTGTAGACTGAATTAGGGTTCTGAAATGGCACCGAGAGCCCATTTGTTTTTCTCCCTGTAAACCAGTATCTGTAAAATCATAAAACAGATTATTTGAAAGATTCTTGTGTGTATTGAGACTCAGTCATTGATCTTCAGAATGTATCGTACGTATCTTTACTTCAGAATTTCTTCCAAACTTTGGGGTTTTGATTTTTTTTTTTAATTTATTGTCATTGAACTATGTTCTTCCTAAGCTGGATCTAGCTGCAGTCTGAAGTAAGAGCCTCCCTCTCTTTTTCTCTTGAGCATTAAGCCTCAATAACTGTTAGACTATAATATTGGCAGCCAGAATGCAGAGGAACTTGCATTATCATCAACTGTCATTCTGATCTGACAATACCGTATTATATTCTCAGTAGATACTTCTGTGAGCAAACAATGAGTGGCATAAATGACTGTGCTGGTCTGACATGGAGAATTTGACTTGTCAGTTAGAGAAGAATAAGGCAAAAATTGTATACATGGCCAAAATATTTAGCATAAAACTACTTGTGCTGCTCCTCCCTGTAGAAGGAAGAAAGTTAAGGGAACAGAGAGGCATAGATTTAACAGATGGAAGAGGCTGCCTGATTGTGCTACCTCTGTCAGCACTGTCGTCCTCTGATAAATGAAGTGCCCTGCATTTGCTGCACAGCTGTGGGTACTGAAGGAGAAACTGGAAATGCAGCTTGTTCAATAGAAAAGCAAAGATTATTTGTACGAGCTCTTCACTTATCGGGTGACTCCAATATGTGTGGTGGCAGGGCTGCTGGGAAAATGATTTGGGTTATGTTTTTGTGGAGCAGACCCTCTTATGGGCTTTGACCTGCCTCGGCTCCTTGCCTAGAAAGCAGTGTATTTCAGCAGGATAGAGCCTCATGAAAGACACGTTGCCAGGCACAAAGGAATTTGGCCTTATTTAATATACTCTTAGCAGAAATATAACCAATCTGCTTGCAGGGCTCAGTTCCTCTAGAGTGGCTTAGAAATGTTCTGTATTATATGACAATTTAGTATACTTTAAAAAAAAAAAAGTGTCTTCCAATCAACTTTAAATATGGAAAAAAAAAATCTCTTTATTCTGTAGCTATCACTGGTAGCATGACTGTAATTCCATTCAGTAGAAAATCTCCAGAGATACAGTAATTTACCTGTTAAATCACATTATTATATCTTTCTTGTAACTGACCTTGGCGAGCTACTGTTAGCTACATGATGCTTCAGCCTTGCTTACTGTGCCAGAATGTATTTTCCTAGTATATAAAGTGATCTTGCAAGATCTGTAGATCTCCCATAGTGTAATGTTATGTGCAATGAGACTGATCTTTTCCGTTGGAAGCTTTTATCAGTCTTTTGACTTAAATGAAGTAGAATGCACATAATAGCTGTAAATACAAGTGTAACATCAGTGAATTAAAATGCCTGCCCGGGTCTAACATTTCCAGGTACTTCAGAGAGATGCTTTAATTACAGGAGGGTTGTTTCAGAGTGATCTTATATGTGATAGAATAGTGCTTGGAGGTGCAGCACAGATCAGAGCTTTTCTGGAGTAGCTGAAGTGCAGACTCGGTAAAAATTTAAAAAGCCAAGAGAAAAAGGAGTGATAAAAAGAAACTGGGGAAAAGTGTTTTATAAGTGGGGAAGCTGTGACATGTTGGCCAAGTCATTGATTGCAAAGGAACTGGATTCTTAATTTGGCACTTCTGCACTGACATAGTTACAATAATTTCTCTTGAGAGAGAAGTAATTTCTGAAGAAGACTTTAAAACATTACTTCTTTATCAGAAGATGATTTTTAAGATACCTCTATTTTATCATAACTGAAATGAAAAACACCTTTTTGTAATAGCAATTGCTTGTTTTTTACTCTGTAGTACACTCTGTTCAGAAATGTTCCTGTGGATGGTGTTGCTCATACATGGGTCATTAACTAAGCATTCAAAGTACTCTGACCTAACCCACTTTCATAGGGTTAAATTAAATAGAACTCACAAAATAACTAGCTTTACAGATTTTCTCACCTTGGTCATTTTGTACTTCTGTTGTTGGAATTAGACACTACAGTAGACAAGATGATTTCTTCAGGTAAGAGAAAAGTTAACATGTCAGTGAAATAACTGCTTTTTAAAAGTGAAGGAAGCCAGGAAGACTACAGTGAAGGTGAATCACTTTAAGCATAGGTTGTGTAAGGCACTTAGAATTTAAGATCTATCCTGCCAAATAAAAATAACATCCATGGGACCTCTGCTGCCTGTAAAGCCTAGGTCAGAAAACAGAAACTACAGTGGTGTTAGGGTTTTAAGTACATTAGAAATTGGCTTTTTGCTTGACCACCTACAGTCACCAGTCATGGTCGCACGCATCTGTGGGCATTTCTTATTGTCTGTTTAGCAGAGACAAAGTGGAGGAAAAAGTGAATCTACTTACAACATTTCCTCCTCCCCATCTACTTTACCTGTACCAGAGCACAGGAAAGTGGGGCTGACTGTCTTCCCACATCTCTGACCATAGCAAACAAAAGAAATCCCATGTGGATTTTTTAATCCGGCCAATGCGTGCAAATCCTGGGGCTAGAAATACCACTGGGGCTCAGCAATACTCACTCGGAGCAACCCCTTTCCAACACAGAATCTCACCATCCCAGTAAGAAATGTCCTCTGTAATAGAACATATGCCCACAAGCTAGTTTACTGTTAGCTTAAGCACCAGCAAGGTGTCTGACTCGAAGGCAGTAAGTGTACAGCACTACCAATGCCACAGGTGAATATTCCAATATTGTAGTGAAAACCAAGTCCAGGCAGCAGGTAACATACCACTAACAGGTTTAAAAAGACCCTTTTGCTCCACAGCAGCTTTTGTAGCATTGCTCATTGTTGTTGTCATTTGTGCCTTTGGGGCTTTTAGCCTCAGCTTTTGAGATACCTGCTTTTGAAGACAGGTTCTGAGTTAATGAATTAATTTGACAGAGCCTGTTTTGCAGCACAGTTTAAAAGTCTTGGAGAAAGAGAAGCAGCGCAGTGTTTGCCTGGGGAGCTGCAATGCTGACAGCAAGGCTGCAGCAGACCTGCAGTTGTACCCTACGGGCCCAGCAGCTTCCTCCACTTAACGTCCTGGTCTTTGCTAGTAAGACGGGCTCCTTGCTCTTTCTCTGCCCCAAGTGAGAAGAAGCTTTCTGCCTGTATTTAAATAGATTGAAGAACAGGAGCATTCCAGATGTTGCCTTTCTTTTTTTTTCTTTCTTAAAGAATGCTGTGGTGTTTGGTTGGGTTTTTTTTCCCCATACAAATCTCAATAAGAACATGTGACCAGTTGTCAAATGTGGAGTGATGATGAGTTAAGTTCACTGACTTTTGTGGAGCTCTGCCAGCAGAAGTCAGCTGGGTCAGCCACTGCACTAGGAAGGGAAAAGGGAAGGTGGCACAAAGCCCCTGCAGTGATGCAATTGCAGGTTATGTGAAGTGTTTGGGATCACACCTACCTATTTTTCTATTAAAAACTGCTGTTATAGGAAACTCTTGATTCAAAACGAGGGAACTGCAATAACCTGGGAAAGTGAAAGTACTTTGCCACTACATGTACATCTCTGTTAACTTGGATACCAACTGCCTCACGCAGAACTGAACTGGCAATTGTGCTTACTACTTCTGATGCCGAAGGGATGGGCTTCCCTGAATAGCCACCACAGCAGCTGGGAGTAAGGGTTTTTATTCTGGCCCTTGTTATCCTGATGACAGCTTTCATTTTTTTGGTCTTAATTCCTGGAGATACTCACTGCAGAAGATCTTTTTCTGGGAATCTTGTAACTAAGTAAATGTTTATTTCAACTCCATTTTTAGAAATACAGCTTAATAAGGTGGGGCCTTAATTCTAGATTTTTAAGGTGTGTGCAGAGAAATCTAAAAGCTTCAAAAAGTAGGATTAGAGTTGCTTCATTTCCTTTCATTCCAGTTTGCAAACCTGTGCCTCCAGATCATCAGTGTCTTTGGCTATTCTGATAAAATCCTTTCGCAAAGCAGCAGCTCTTTGACTTTGTAAGTAGAAAGAGCTGGTGGAGAGGAAATTGGGAAATGCCATAGTTAGGATGGCATAGCTAAAAAGTGAGAGTTTAGACACACCCTCTTGCTTCTAATGTGTTGGTCCAACTCGCTCTTCCTCAACTTTCCATGTCACCTCTTTGCCAAAAGCTCCTAAACTACGTTGGAACCGGTGCAGAAAATAAGCAAGTGCCCACTCCTTGTTCCCCTGGAAACTGAAGTGCGTTGGCTTAACCCCATCACCTGAGGTGGCAGCGGGGCACTGGCTTTGCCCTTGGTGGGCAGAGTGCACGGGTGTATCCATTCCGGAGTGTGCTGCGGGCTGGGAAGCGCTGGTGGGGACTGGCAGGATGCAGATGGCAGAGGGAGGCTGGCAGTGCTTTGAGCCACCACAGCCATTCAGTAGGTGACTGTGTCTCCCAGCTGGCTTTAAGAAGTTTGCATTTCTTTACTGCAGCTCACTTGCTTGGTTTGGTTTGGTGTGGCTTTGGGTTTTTGTTTTTTTCTTTAAAGAAATACGGTTTACTTGGTCTCGTTGGCTTCCCTTGTAATGGGAGTAGCTTTTGGTATCATTTGCCATATGAATGTGTTTAGTCTGGTCTTAACCATAATTATTCTTTTAGATAGTCTTGGTCCTTTAATCTCCTTCTGCCCTTCTTGCCAGGTAATGCAAAGGACTTTTATTTATGGACAGTTTGTTTATAAAATTAGTATTCTTGCAGAGAGTGTACTTTTAAGGCCAAGAAATAAAGTTTTTGGGATGGTTACACTTTCTTGCAATACTGCACGTGCTGCACTACCATGGACGAATTGTAGGCACTCTGTAGTGGATTTCTGACTTAAAAATACAGCCACTGCAAGTAATTTTTGTTTTTCTGTAAAGAAAAAATACCTGCTGAGACAGATACTGAAATTTGTGCTTTCCTTTGTGCTTAGTTTTGAAACATCATTTAGGAGCTCTTATATCTCTTTTAGCTTTTAAACAAATCTGAGAACCAGATAAATGCATTTTTGTTGAGAGGAACCAGCGGTCCATGCATCCTCACTGAGTTTGGAGGAGATTTGTGCTAGTTTTATCAGCTGCTGAATCTGGATCAATAATTCAATAGTCAGCTGTTCCTTTAGAAATCAAAACTCTTTCTTAAGAGTATTTCCGTTTGTACAGCAATCTTCACTTAAGGACCTCAAACCATTTTAATAAAGTAGAAATAAAGAAAATCTGCCTCCTTTTCTTCAAATGGAAAAACGGAAAAACACAGTGGGGTGAGTGGTAGGATTTTTTTAATTTTTATTCTGGGATCACTGACCCAATGGCTTCCCTTGTCAGATGCTGACATGCTGTGGTCAGTGGGAGAGACTGAGTGACCTGAGCCTGACACCGTGGGGTCCTCACACGTCCTCGGGCAGCGGCTGTCATCTGGGAACTCGCTCATAAGGCCGTGTCCTTAACGTCGCCCTGGGAAATGCTGTGGGAGAGCGAGCTGGCTAAGGGAGCTGTGCTGGCTTGTGTCTCCTGAGGGTCTGGCCCAGGATTTATAATTGCAGGAGAATTTTCCTTTACAATTGAGTAGATATAAATGGGAACCATAATTTTAAGCCATTTCACATGGGCCATATCAGAGCCCACAACAGACCTGGATTGCTATTAGGAAGGTATGATTTGTGATATTTCATAAGGCTATCTTCATCTGGTTTGAAAATGGTCAAAAATGGAACTTTCCTGGGGAAACGCACAAATTCATTTTATAAAGATGGTCTCTTTCCTTTTTTTTTCTTTTTTCCTTTTTTCTTTGTTCTTTTTTTTCCTTTTATCTTTTCCTTCTTTTCCTTTTTTATCTTTTTTTATTTTTCCCTGTTTTTTCTTTTTTTCTTTATTTTCTTTTCCCCCTTTTATTCCTTTTTTTATCCTTGTTTTTCCTTTTTTCTTTTTTTCTGGTTTTCCTTGTTGCCTCTTTTCTCCCCCACCCCTTTAAGAGGGAGAGAGCATGAGTTTTATAGATCACAATAAATCACAGTGACTGGTGATAACAAAGTATTGTTAGGATGAAGCCCTGTTATATTTGATTGGACATTAATCATCTTTTCTGTGTGCTGTGGATATGGTTTCAATGTAAATTGTTTGCCAGAAAATACATAGTTGATGTTGAAAATTAAGTGACACTTTAGATGGTAGCAATTCCCTTTGAAATAATAAAGATGGATGAGTCTTTTCATTATGACTACTGGGATCTGGCTGAGAAATACTTGAAGAATTGACAAATAGCAGGGGCTAGGGCTATGGTTAGTGATAACTTGCAATCTGTGTGTTTTCACTGAATTTTTCAGTATACGTGGCATGGATTGATCCTGACCTTAGACAACATTTACAAAAGAATTCCTCCTGTCACAGGTACTAGCAAAACACACTGACTGTAGTAGTAGGAATGGCTTGGGCTTTATTTTCATTAGTTTAAGTACATTGCACAAATGTATGTTCAATGTGTTTCTGTACCATCATTTTGTAGATGGGTGTTAATTTATGAAGCTTAATTCTTCCTCGTACATTTGCTCGATTGTGGTCCAGTTTTTCTTTGAAATGAATTTATTTGGAAGTGGTTTCACTGTCACAATTATCCTACTGTTTCCTTACATAGGTGACCAGTAAATAGTTTCCCTGTGGTTCCTTATAACAGAGATTTTAAACTGCATCAGTAATGAGCTCTGCAATGTCCTAAACAAGAAAATGTTAGTAAAAATCTTGGGAGAGGAGATGCAAATATATTTCTTCCTCTTCATTAAGTTAGTGCTGGTTAATCTTTGTGAGTAGTATGTTGGGATTTGATGCTGGCTACTCTGCTTCTGTCAGGGCATTTAATGTATTTAGGATGGAGCTGTCCTAGCTGGAGAGAGCAAGAACAAATTGTCCCCATCCCCAGAGCGTTACCCTCAGCAGTAAGTTGTGGAATCAGATTTGTGTAAGGAGGGAACTTCGGTTTAGAAGAACAGGAGTTTTTCTTCCTTGTGTTGCGTACAACTGTGTGTGATAAGAAGTGTCATTGAACTCTGAAAACTGGGGGGGTTTGGAGTGATTGAAGACTCTTTTTTTTAACTTTTGTTAATTCTTTACAATTTCAGACTGTTGCTGCTTCAGCATTACTGATTTCCTTGGTGCTTAAGATTCTTTTCATTATTCTCTTTCCATCTGAATTTCTTTAAAATTGTATATATTATTAAAAAAAAAAGAAAAAGCAGCAGCAATTGCATTGGTCCCAAGATATAAATGTAAATTTCTTGAGACTATTGTTCATAGTTCTTCATAAATTATACACTGGAGCCCTTTGCAAATGGGTAGAATAGCTCTGATTAAACATGCAACAAATGCAGTAGGCTCAGTGTAGAAATGAAAAAGTCATTTACATTACTTTGAGGAGTCACTGAACTCCAACAGCCGTGTTTCATAGGCAAAAGGAAGGCCAAGAGAGGCTGTTAGACTGCAAAGCAGCATCTCAACTTCTACTCAAGACAGAAGATCTGAGGAAACCCTTCAGGAATTGTATTATCTCCTTGCCCTATATCTTGGGTTTTTTTTTGACCTGCATCAAAACCAGTTTTTAAACAACTTGGAGATCTCCAAAAAAGAGAAGGTCATGGCAGAAGAAAGTTAACTCCATTGGTTTCTCCACTGGATTCTTGGGGGCAGGGTCTCTCAGGAGGGGGGGGTTGACCCCTATGCCAGGTGTCTGCTCACCTGCAGGAGAACCTGCCTAGCACTGCAGGAGTAGAGGAGGCTGGCTGGGTGATTTAGCTGCCCTGGCTGTGTGCTGGAAAACATCTTTTGTCTCTTGTCTCCAGATTGGATGGAGTGGTTTCGATGGTTGTTGCCATGATTGTCTGAACCCCAGCAGTTACTGTTCTGGTTTTGGTGTCCTTATCAAAATAGCTTCACTGTGTTACTTTGCCAAGTACCCAGCTTCTTATAGGTAGCAGTTTTATGTGTGCAGTATCTGTGCGTGGCTGGTTTCTGTTTTCTAGAGTGGGTGCGTGGCGTTGCCCCATGGGAATGACTGGCCAGACACCGTGGTCACACAGTGACAGTGTTCCAGTAGCTCTACCACAGCTATTTGCCATTACCACTGGTGAAATAGGTATGTTTGGTGGGTTTTCCTTTCTCCCTGGACCAGTTGGTTCAATACTGATGGCATGCTTTATTTCTATTAATTTTTTTTTTTGTTTCCTCCCCACATCAAAGGGCTCTTCATAACTTTTATTTTGCAAATTACACTGGCTTGCTGCACTTCTTTGACCTTTTCAATATTCTTTAATTAGATTGGCTGCAGTTGCTTGTTTCTTCCTGTTTACAGTCTCACGAGCCTCTGGGAAAGAGAAGGAATGCCCATTTGCTAAAAAATAAAGTACTGCAAAGGTCAAAGCAGCATAGTATAAAACTGCATTTTACTGAAGGTATTAATGTTTTGAAGGGAGGCTGGGGGAACATGAAACATTCTGCTTGTAATTCTGCTGATCAGGCATTGTCATGCAAATTTCCTGGATTTTCTTCAAAGCACGTGATCTTAATGCATAAAATTTCTTAGCTTAGCTAAGAAATGACTTGGCATTACAATGTATTGCATTCTATAGGCCCCCGTTAGAAGATTCTTCAACAGTTTGGGGTGTTTTAAATTTCTCTTGACCCAGAAGATAACTGCAGTTTTTGAAGTTAGGGGCCTGTGATGTATTAAATTGAAAATCAGTGTGGTTTGGGTTTTATTTTGTTTCTTTTTGAAACTGTTTTATTTATAGGCTTGCTTGACTAAATCTGAGGTACTAAAATGGTGTCAGTCACAACAGCATAAGCATATAACAAACTCAGAGCCCTATAATAACAGACAATGGCAGACAATGTTATCCGTATTTCCTATTGCTACTCTGGTTACAATCAGAGAGGAGACGTTTTCCATTTAGAACGGAGCAAAAAAAGCAGGAAAGAGTGTTCACAAAATGTCCTCTAACCCACCTTTGATGCACATGGTGGGGGTTTTAATGTGTGAGAAATTAAATGCTGTAGCAGTGAGCTCTAAAATCTCACCACCGCTTGCTCCTCTGCACTTCTAAAAGAAACAAGGTGCCCATTTAGTGCTATTTGGTAGCAGTGCTAGTCTGTCAAAGCATTTTTGTCCTAAAGCATAATTGATATCATACTTGCCCTTCTTTCTGTGTTTCAAGTATTAATATAATTACCTCTGGGTCCATGGAGTGGGTTTGTGGTGGACAATTGCACTCAATTACAGTGTTGTTTATTAAAAGGTATGTATTGTGCCAGGGATAGAAGGAACTCTTATAATTAACTTTTATAAGCTGTGGTTGCACAGAATTATACACGATGAGGAGTAATATTATTTTCTGTGGGAATACAGTCAGAAAGCAGCTTAGGAAGATTCTTGGGCTGTGCTGTCCAAATGTCCTGGATCATTTAAGGACAGTTTGGAGTGGTGTCAGATTTGCCATATAATAAGCTTGTGCAAGCACTCAGTGGATCAGAAATGTTCCACGGTTTTTAATCAACTTGAAGGAACTTGAGATCGTGTTTAATAGTTTAATAGCTCTGAACACAGCCAGTGGTGGTACAACATTTATCTTCACCTGCCTATGGAAGGTGGCTCAGCAATGCCAGCCCCAGTTCCTCTGTGGCGAGAGGGGGACATCCAGTCCCTTGGCTTGCTCCAGGCCAGTTACCTGCCCAGGGACACAGACAGGACTTGAGGTCAGATCGTCAGAATCGCCACTCTTCACCTCCCTTTTGCTGTTAATATGCCAAGAGAATAGCTTTTTGTTACAGAATTAAAATAGAACTCATCACTGCAGCGGAAGACAAGTGAGGTAATGCTTCTGAATTGGTAGAGCAGGGATTTATGTCTATGTCTTTTCCATCTCTTGTATCCACCCTAAATTTTGGGGTTATGGTCTGGTCTGGCTGCAGGGTGTTTGAGCCTCCTTCCTTCTGAATGATTTTGAGTAGAAATCCTTACCTAAACTTAGAAAAACCTTTCCTAGTACTATCACTGAATATGTATGTTTTACTGGGGAGAGGTAAGTCTAGAAAAGCATTTGGGTTCCAGTGGATCAGTATTTTGTGCCAAAAGAAAATGTCTATTTGAAAATGGAGACTGACATCATGTGCTGCTTTGAATAGACTGGTATCTCTAAGTCCAAACCTCTTTTGAGTTGAGAGCTTAATCTTTTACTTCCAGAGTTTAAATTATCAAAACTCCATTTGAAGTGTGTGTTCAGCTCTCTCTGTGGAGGAAAAAATAGTGTGTTCCAGGAGAGCTTTCAAATTAAGTTGATGTTTTCCAGTCTTCTGGTGAACAACACCATTTCACCTCCAGAAACCATCCCAGTTCCATTTGATAATAGAGTGGAATCGAAATGGAGTTCTCTCTGACCGTGCTTGCATCTGTTACGTGTGCGCTCTCCGTGAACTCCCTGGTGATGTTTCTACTTGTGTAACTCTTTTCAGAATGTGAATTTTAAGCATTTCTGATTTTAAACAGTGTGGTACATTTTATAGCTTTTTTGGATACTAATTGTCAATTAGATTTTGCTAATTTATGGCAGGCTAAAGCATTGTCACCCTCAGGCATATTAGCCTGTCTGTCCTGTGCAAGGGCATTTTAGTTTCTAATCTATGTGAAATTACAAACTGTTTAGGAAGTAATCACCAGTTTCAGTAAGGGAGCAGTTATAATTTCTTCTATATTTAGTCAACATAGCATAATAATAAAAAAATATTTTAAACAGGGTTTTTTTTGTGGCTAAAATTGAAATGCTGGCTTTGTCAGAAAGTCAACCTTTTTGCTTTTGGGGAGATTCTTCCCCATTTTCATGGCCTATAGTTTATATATAGTGCACATATATCAGGCTGGGATTAAGAAAAACCCCAAACAAACAGGTTTGGGTTTTGTAGGTTTTTTTTGTGTTTAAATAAATGTCATCAAACATCTGAAATCATCCGGGTCCTTAGAATTTATTATTTAACAGAGCTTCTTTGTGAGGGTTGAGATCTGTACATAACCATCACTTCAGTTCTTCCTGAATATGTTCAGAATTTGGCAGTATTGGAAAGTTCTCATGAATCCTATTCTTTGCCTGTTATGCACTAAATCCCACATTAAAATGCATGTTAAGTGGATGCATATTAAATTCTGTGGTCCCCTGATAGCCTAATCTCATTGCAGAAATCTCCATCGATACTGCTCTGCTACTGTAGTACTGCAAGTCAGATACTAATTACAACTAAACTCATTGTATAACATTTGTACTTCAAAGGTTAAGGAGACTTCTCTATACTGTATTCTTTAATTCTTTTTCCAAAGTGTGAAATTAAAGCTTCTCCAATTTCTAAGTCACTAATAAGTAGATCTCTGTGGGCAGTCTCATCTCTTTATTTGTCTCTCTCCTTCTAGGAAAGGCAGGGCTGGAAGATTACTGAGCAGGCTTGCCTACTAGACAGCACGTTAAGGTTTCTGTTGCAATTAGAATATTCTTCCTTTTACTTAAACATCATCCTTTATAATCTAAAAAGCAGTGCAGTACTTGCTACCTAGCGAAGTGCCTAAATCCAATAGCATAGCTAGTGCTTTGTTAGTGTCTGGAGTGTCTTTGTCCTTAAAACAACATTAGTCAAAGTCTAAGTAAAAAAAACCTGATTTGTGTGTTCATCCTGTGATGTCTTATTGTGACTGGGGGGATGGGGACACAACAATATGTAGAAGTAGATATGAATAAAAAAAAGAAAACCAGACTTTTATAGTCAAAAAATCAAGAGCCCAGGCAGAAAAACATTGTGAGGAGCAAAGACATTTAACATATCTCCAAGTACTTCAAGATAGTGTCAAATACCCACAGTTCAGTTAAAGGCAGGTTTTCGAGCAGATAAAACATCAAAAGTACTGCAAATCATGCCTGTGAGTTGCAGGTGGTGGGTTTGGGGATAAAGCCTCCTTATCCTTTGATTATTCTGAACTTACAGTAATCCTCTCTTTGCAGTTCTCTAAATGTATAATTGATCAGAAGAAATAATATGCACCAGGTGCCGTGCTTACGGAGTTTAGCTTCACCACAAGAGCTGATCAAAACGGCACTTGAGCATTGAGCAGTAGTATTTAGTTAGACTAGTTAGATGTTCCCGGTGACCTTTCTGTACTGAACTTCGACTCTTGCGTTTCCCTGGGGAGCTCAAAAGCCACTGCAACTTCTTTCGGCAAGAAGGAATAAATTCTAAAGCCTGAGGAACTTTCAGCGATGTTAAACTTCCTCCCAGTCGACTGCCTTCCTATCCCTCTGCTTGAGGTACCACTCCCAGAAAAAAACAGGCTGTATTTAAGATTTCCTCAGGACACATTTTACTCAAGTGAGTAAATAGTGGGTATGAAAAGCTGGTCCAAATAATGGTTTCTCTTTCAGGCCTTCCAGTAATGGGCTTCAGGTTACTGTGAAGTGCTACGTTAATCTTACCAGTTACATGGGGATTACACAGTTTTTATTGAGAACATAAATTGCAGATGCTGAAGTTGAATGGGTTATATTTTTCTTCTTGGTACTGATGAAAGAAGATAGTTTATACTCACACATCCTAAAGACACCATATAATGTTAGCATCTATATTCACCTGGCTGGCCAAAATAAGGTCAGCTGCATTAAGTGAGCACTTGGAGGGTATTTTTCAGATAAGAAGCGCGTTTTTGTGGAAGTTTTTTTTTTAAAGCTGCATCAGCAACCTGTTCAGCCTTAAACAGCTGAAGCCTATGATACAGTTGAGATGTGACTAATCTTACACATTATAAATCATGAATCAGGCCTTGAAAATCAAAAGATTAAAAATATATGTACTTCCTTGCCTTGTTTCTTGAGCAGGTTTGAATTTTTCTCTGCAGTGATAGGGGCTCTGATTTTGATTTTTTTAGAACAAGATAAAACTCCCCTCAATGTCATGTACTAAGAAAAATCCAAATTATTCTAAGACCGATCACAAGAATTATGAACCTTGAGCACTTAATGTGGTTAGCTGGGAGCATTGGCCAAAAGTAATTGTTGCCTATGGCTTTGTACATACCGAGCATCAGAGCTGAAGCTGTTCATGCGGTACAGGCGTTCTGTCTGGGCTGTGACAACGGCCATGGGGACACTGTCATTCCAGCAGCCCGGGCAGCACGGTCAAGCTCATTTACAGAGCGAGGCTGTTTCTTTTACATCTCTGCATAGCAACTGCCAGAATTTGTCAGTTTATGTTCTTTGTGACTGCAGATAACTTTTCATGCCCTAAAGGCTTATCAGTTTCGCTACCTCCTGAACCACTGGTACGCTCTCAGAGAAGACCTTTGGGTAAATTTCTGACAATGTAGCAGCATTCCAGACTGAACTGCTTATCGTAATTCAAAGCCTATAGCCCATTGAATGATGGGGCGCTGCCATTTTCTTCATAAGGACAACATTTAACTACTTGAAATAAAAGCTAAGAGTGTGTTGAATTACTTAAATGCGTTTGTGGTGGGAAAACTAATTAATTTTTATAAAGAATTGTCACATGGATCAGCAAACCATGCTTCTAAAATAAAAATATACACTTCCAAAATAATAGTATTAAACCCAGGGATATGCTGTCATTAGAAATGAGTGATGGTGGAAAAAAATTATGTCTTGGACAATTCATAAGTATTTCCAACTTCTTCCTTTCTATGTCAGGATGAATATGAGACTTTAAGAACAAAATAAAACGACCACTCATAGAGGCATGTCTCTTTCTGGACAATGCCTATGAGCTGGTGTTTAAGGGCTTGCCAGAAATGTGGTTAAGGCATTTTCATCTCTGCTTTAAATCAGAAACAGAAGAGATTTGAGACAAGGTCTTTGTTTCAGGTGAAGACCTGTCTGTCCAATCTACCTGTAATTCTAGGATAGCATGCACGGTACAAATCACGTCTTTACCTAGAAACACTTTTCCAAAGTTTAGCTACAACAGAAATTTAGCTTTTAAAAATGATTTGTTAAGAAAACTTTGTTTAATTCTAGGTTATGTTAAAACATAGTACTACTTCTGTCAGAATTTTTTCACTATATAAAGCATAACATAGAAATCTCCTTTGAAGGTGGTCAAGAAATAAATGCTACTTCAGTTCTTACAGAAAACAAAAACTTTTACACATGCTATTACATTTATTATAGTTTCTCTGGGGTTGAGGGCTCCATTCCGGGGCTCCTTTCCATGCGTGCTGGGAAGATCTAACCTTTGGACCAAAAGACCAAGAGAGACAAGAGATGAGTGGTAAAAACAGTTATTCCAGAGACTAGTACTTTGCGTGAGTTGATTCTACCAAATCAGTGAAGAATGTCACTGTTAAAGATTCATGTTCCCTGATCTTCTCATCAGTAATTCTTAAGTCCTGAATGCCTGATGATAAAAGTGAAATTTGAGTGGGGATCTGAAGAAAAATGAGTTTAACTACAAAAGCTAGGAATTGCAGCTTGTACTGCTTGCATATTTATATCCATTAACATTCTTGTATTGAATTTTATTCAGACCACATTCCATGAATGTGTACTTACAAGGTGTACTGATATTTAATACAGGGTAATTCTAAAAAGACCATTTATGCATCATGCACTGAATCTCTCGAAATTTCTGTATCTTCCAGTGCAGTATTCTCCTCAAATAAACCTTCCTCCTCGCAGTGCTTTGCTTTTACCAGCATAGTAAAGTTTGGAGGATTAGAGTACAATACAGAAGGTAAGAGTGGTAGGATTATGAAGCAGGGATTCAGTAAGAGGGTCCTCTTGGGATCCTTGGTTGATACGTGGATTTGGATTCTGTTTACTATTTGTCATGTTGTTCCCGAAGGCTTTGTCCATGTGCAGTGCTTGGAATGCAGTCGAATACCATCCCTTGTAAAAAGAGTTTTAAATTCCATGTCACAAGTGGCCAAGGCTAGGAGAGAAGGGGTGACATTTACAACAGTAAAAGCAGTGCTTTTTTACAAAGAGAAACCTACAAACCAGTAACCAAAACAACCAATGAACCAAGAAGCGCGCACACACAAAAACAACCAAACGAAAAACCCCAAACCCAGCAACAAACCAAACTTGTGAAGCAGAGAGTGAAGATACTTTCCAATTTGGGGATAATTTGGATTGGGAATAATGCAATTCTTTAAGTGGTGTAAACATGATTTCATATACTGCTTTTCAAAGGAAATGGCCATAAATAAATTAGGAACAAGGCTCTTGCAGGCTTGCTTTGAAATTGGATGGGCAGATCAGACATAAGAAGCTGATGACAGACAAGTAAGAATTGGTTAATATATATATTTTTGGTTAATCTCTACACTCAGCCTTCAGTATGTTTGCAGTAAATCTGTTGATTTCAGTGAATTAGAGCTCTGTTATAGGAAACCAATCAAGCATGGAGTTTAAAAGGAATAATTACCTGCTTAAAGTTAAGTTTCTGCTTATGCTTTACTGATATGGGACTTGCTTCATTTTTGTAGCCATGTGGAAGTGAAAAGGATGTAGAGGAGCTAAACTGGTTGAGAAACTGTTTTACGAATCAATGCATCTGTGTCGGGGGGAAAGATCTGGGCTTTTTCCCAGCAGTGTCATAGACAACAGTTTAATTAGGGATCCACCTACCAAAACTGTCATCCCGATTCTATTTTGCCTTTATTTCTATTTTTGTTAACGCAGTTTTATTTGAAAAGCTTACTTCCACGGATTTCTCTTCATTTTCTTTAGTAGGCTAATGATAAAATGTATTTTACTTCATAAAAGTGAAATTTCCTTGTGTGTGTTACTGAGCGGCAGTATCTCCTACCAGCTGGATCGTTGTTAAATCCTGATTCTGGGGATTTTATAAGATTTGGGATTTCAGACAGTGCAATCTGCTTGGTCAAATGTAGTTTTTCTACTAAGAAAACCTGTCAGTGAACTGACCTTTCAAACAGAAAAGAGCTGGGAAGCTTGGGAATAATGGATTCTTTGAGCAGGAGGGTAAAAACTATTAGAAATCCTCAAGGTTTTGAGCTGAAAGGAATTCAGCTCAGACTTATGTCCTTTTCCCACTAACTTTTTTTTTTAAATTGGAGTAGTATGTTTTTCTTATCAACACCTGTCTGCCTCTTACCTTTGCTGTGATGATCACGAGAGTATTTACAATAATTAGATAAAATACACTCAAACCTGTGCTAAACCCCTGGCACTGATGACCAAAGTATCAAGCTATCAATTATCAATGTATAGATGGGGGAAGAGGGAAAGTCCATGCCAGGAAAACTTTAATTTTTCAAGGTATTATCTTAAAATTCCAAGGTGTACTCCTCTTGGAGAGCTTCAATTATACAGGACACCCCAGGCACCACACTCGGGCCGTGTGGGAGCCTGCCGGAGGCTGGGAAGTGCGATGCTGTTGTCGAGGGGAGTGGGCTGTGTTTGAGGGTGATCACAGTGACATCAAAATGGGCTGAAATCTGGCTCCTGGCTGCTTCTCCTGTGGTACCTCAACCTGCTGTGTGGCAGCGTCACAGGTGGAGGGTTTCAGTAATGGTACTCTTTTTTTAATTATTATTTTAATTTCCTGGTGTCTCTTTGGAGCCGAGATAACAGACGAGGGCTGTGATTGTTGCGTTACCAACTACAGCCACAGAGCGCTCACCTTGTTTTGGGCCCTGTGGGACTGCTCCCTTTTGGTTCCCTTGGAAACGCAGCATTTTGTTACTACATGCTGATGAGATGTGCCATGTAAAATTGTGTACCAAGTTAAAACAGGAGGGAAATAATCCCTCACCAATATAATTTTAAATAAAAGCAATGAAAAGCCCATTCAGGCTTGCTGCCCAATTACTTCTTGTAACCATTTGGCTGCAGTGCCATGTCAGCTCCAATCCAAGTTTTTCTGTCAGCCTTGGAACAGAGCTGAAACAAATAGTCACTATGTGATAATACATCATGCAAATGTGTAATCACTGCAGAGTGCAGGGTAAACACATTGTAACCTCAGGCTTGTAATGATATAAAGGTGAACAATCAGCAAAAAAATTGAGTACAATTTTCTTGAAACTTAAGGATGTCGATAGTTACCAGGAATTTTCTTCTGGCACAAGACTACAGCTCTTGAGCTTGTTTGTTCATTGGTTTTGGGGTGGGTTTCTTTGTGTGTGATGTTCTTTTATGAAGGTCCCTGCAGAGCTGATGCTTTATAGCAGTATTTGTGGGAACTGGGGGGCAGAGTTAGAGAAGCGCATTGTCAGTGCTGTTCTGTGGATAGCTAAGTGCAGAGTTCCCAGACTACAATATTTTGATGAGACAAATTTACTAACTAAAATGATAATGCTTTCAGGACTCAACAGCTGACCAGGGTGTATAAAGGGGCAGTCAAACATGTGTTTAGTGAACTTGACTGAAGATTAAAAAAAAAAAAAATAGAAAAATAAAACAACTCCTTTCCCTAAATTAGACACACAACTGACTGCTTTCAACAGGCACAGCTTTCCAATCAACAGCTCTGTATGTTGATCAAGGTTTGTGCTATAGGTAAAATAACTTTTTTGAAGACTAGCTGCAGAGTTTTACGGCTCTGCCAGGCTGTAGCACCCTTTTTGTTTTTAGAAAGACATTTCCATTGAGTTTGATCCTGTAGACACGAATTGTATGCATATTCTGAAAAAACAGAATGACTTGTAATGTAGCACAGTACGTGTTCTGGTTTGGAGACGGTGGATTATCAGATATTTTGCAACAGAAGACTCTGAATCCTCACTAATAATCCTTCAAAGAGCTAATAAATTTTTTTGTTAACTGTGTACATATTTGCTGCATTCCTGAAAATAGGCTCCTTAAGGGAACAGCCTCATTCTTGTTACAGTTGAGAGCTAAAATAAAATGTGTGGTGTTTAAATGGGTAACCTTTACCTACTAGAGTGATATGTATTTATTGACTCTGTCTTGCAGAACTGAAAGGATTTATCTGCATTCTGATGAGTTACTTGTGAGCTACATTTATGGGGATCTGATCCTTGCATGCTAGTTTTGGAAGAAAACTAAAATATAGGACTTAGGTTCCTTTTAAAATTTAAAAATAATAATAAAAAAAACCCCCAACATTTGGGATACTCTCCCAAATGGAGGGAAGTGTATAGACAGCATATAGCTTTATGTGTTATGAATAAGGGTTTTTCTTAGCAGCTTTCAAGAGCAGTCCAACATTAATAATAGAACTGTGGATGGTATTTGGAAGGCATTGTTTATCACGATCTAGACATTTATAAGAGTGTTTCAACAACATTTCCCCATTTCAATAAAATAGACCACTTGAAAAAATCCTGTTCTCTCATTTTCTTTAGGAGAAAAAGGGAAATGTCCCAAATCTCTTATAGCTTTTTTAATTTTTGTGATAGATGGATCCCATGATGTAAGGATGTCTGTGTAGTATTATCATGAGTCCTGGTATAGAAAGTTCTCTTCTGACTTCAAGCAGACTGGACTATGAAATCTATCGAATAAGTCTTTCTGGGGTACTCTGACATATCCAGAAGCCTGTAAATACCTAAATTTAGTTCTGCAGGTCTCATTGGCAGGAAGAAAAGAACACTTCTAAAGCAACAACAACAAAAAATGTCTTAAGCACTTGCCTCTATTCACAGTGCATATGCATCACTTCTATTTGACTTTTTTTTTCTAAATTACCATTTTGTGTGGAAGCAGGGGACAGCAGTAATGAGGTTAAAAAACCCAAACAACTACAAGGCTGGCTTTTGGAAGAAATATAAATAGATTCCCAACGTGAATAGCACAGATGTAAAAGTCACTCTGTGGTCAATGTCTGTTTCATCATTAAGAAAATGAATTTGTAGTCATCTAGAGCTTTGCTTTCCATCTTAAGTCAGTGACCTTTTCTTTACCAACCAGAGTGGCTGAGTGAGATTTCCTGAGACGTTCAGAAACTTATTTTATAAATAAAATCTCCAATCAACTTATGAGGCTTAAGAGGACCACTGCACATTCATCACATTCCTCCTTTGTCTCTGCGCCCTGGCAGAGGAATTGATGTTTGGTGGTGTTTCATACGGCCAAACAGAGCAGAGCATTACATTCATATTCTGTCATGTCATCTTCCTTCTGAGACCCAGTGTCTACAGAAACTTAGAAACAGTGGAAAGTAAAAGGAAAATCCTTGAAAAATCATCATCTGGTAACATATGTTGATTCTTCTATGTATTTTTTTTAGTAAGTGCCAATATCACGCCTATTTTATGTTTATATGTGCATTTTATCTTCAGGAAGGATATGTAGTCAGCCTGTTTCTTTTGAGTGTGAAATGTGTAAAGCCAGCTGACTTCGATGCTTGTCGAATACGTAAGGCAATGTACAATCTGTCCGTTACTCAGCTGTCAGCTCCTCACATTTGAAAATCACCTGGAAATGAAGGACTAAGGGGAAGTGTTTTCCCTCCTACATAATGGGAAGGGGAAAGCGGGGCAAGAATATTTGTCAAGCTCTTGTTCTTAATAAAAAGCAGTTGCTTTTTTTCAGGCACGTGGGAAGGGGGAGGAAGAGCTTGGAGGGCTTTTGGTGAGTTGTGGCATAGTCGGTCTCTAGTCCAACCTCCTGCTGAAGGCACTGTCAGCAGTAAGAACAGTGTTACTTGGGGCTTTGTCTGCCTGGGCCTTGAAACTGCCAAGGATAGAAGCAGGACAGCCTCCTTGGGCCCTGTTCCACCGCTTGACTGTCTTTCCTTAAATCCTTTGTGAACTTCTATTGCTTTCCCTCTGCCAGATGATAAATGAAGGTAGTCCTGGGAAATGTAAAGTCGCATTTTGCAGTGACGTTGTCCTGGTTTAGAGCTGCCTGTGGAGGGAAGACTGAAGGAAGAGTGGACTGTGCTCTCTGCAGAGTCTAAGCAATGATGGTAGATCTTCACAGCCAGTTTGAAAACAGATTATGATGTAGTTCTAAGTGACTCGTAGTAGAGAGCAGTCTCATTTAATCAAGACTGTAAATGCCACAAGGTGATTTTGTTTCCATGCTTGATTACAAAAGCTTAAATGTCTCTAAACTTTTCAGAAGCAGATGATTGTCTGCAGTTTATAATGACATCTAAAAATGTTTTACTGAGAGTTGGAAACATTTTAAGGTTTTGCCCAAGAAGAAAACCCAATGACTGTTTAACATAATGACAGCACTTTTTATATGAAAACATTGCCAGTCATTTTCTTACCAGTCTTGAAGTTCCTGTTGCAAGCGATGAAATCCCCATCTTGGGTTTTGTCAGCCTGCAGTATTTTGCAGTGCAGCATGCTGGGGGTGATCATATAATTTGAAGTGAAAATTGTAAAAGAGAAATGCGTTAGTTTACCTGGGGTTCCTGCTGTTCTTGAAATAAGCAATAGAACTGTGTATGTCACAGTTAATTTGCATAATAGAGGAATAGAAAATATCTAGATTTTATTCTGCTCACATTGACTTTAGTGACACAGCTTTGATTAACTCTAGTGAAAAGAAGCTGTATTCTTCATGGTCTGTGACTTCTTAGCACTCTACTTCTGCATAACTGTTTAGTATTAGAAAGAGCTTATGCATCAGGCAAAATTAAATGCTTCATCTTGTTATGGTGTCTAGTGATGGAAGCGTGCAGCTTAAAAAGGACCCAACTCCCGTTCTTTCCCAATTCTTCTATTCCTTCCCACCAAAGACTCTTTCGTTTTACAGTTTCCACGGTTGGAATTTCTCCATCATGAGAAAATATCCTCAGTAATCCAAAGAGGGATCTAATCTGGTTTTACACACAAAGGAGAGCTATGCCCCGCAGCAGAACGGAGGGTGGGTACTGCAGAGGGGTGGTTTTCTCTTGGGAGCCATTGCTGAAAATTTTAACCTGTGAGAGAAAGGTGGAGAACTGTAAATAGCATCAGTGATGCCCACTTTGTTGTCTCCAGGGAAACAGAAAACTTAGGGCAAGCACAACTAGTTTGGCTCAGATGCCAGATGCTTGCCAGTCGAGACCCTTAATTTGTATGTTCCTTTGCTTTCAGTGCGATTCACTGTAGCTTGTAAAGATCTTGGGCAGTGGTGTTAAATCAGCAACTCTGGATGAAACCTTTGTTAGTTCTAGTTCTGGTCATCAGCTACAAGCCTCTCTAGTGGCTGAAGAGGCTCCCAGGTTAGAGGTCTGTGTGCAGGCTCTGTACTTTGAATTGCAGAGTAAAAAGGGCCTGCTATTTCTTACCTTAAGTAAAGCTGTCTGTGTTGGCAAAGAATAGTTAAAGAGAGAAGAGCAGTACAAGCTCAGAGTAAATGCAAATGTACCTTGAACATTAATAATTCACTGTATCAGTCATAATTTAAAACTTAGTGAGAATTCTTCCGCTTTATGTTGTATCACAAACCAGTTGAAAAGAAAACTAAGAATCCTGATGATTTTCCATAGGCATGTACTTAACACTGGTCTTTAGCTCAGTTTATTCAGCCTTTCAGTTTTAATGTTTCATTTCGTTGCAGTGCTTAAATTGAATGTAATAAATCGCTGCTTTTTTTTTTTATAGTTGCATTTGGAAGTCAGCAAAAGGTAGTCAGCTAATTCTTCTGTCGGAAGCAATGCTCAACAGCCATTCCCTAATCCCTGTTTATGCTATTCAGGATTTTATAGAGCTATGCCATATCTCCACTCTTGCCTTTTTGCAGGACGATTAAATAGTATTCAGTGTAAAAGTTATAGTGTATTTTTGATGATGATCTCTTTCCCTCTCTGTATCTTTTCTCTGTTCATTTAAAAGTAGGACAACTGTGGAAGTATTTAGAGCATTCAAGACATGGTCACACTGTGGATACATAAAACTGCATTAGGGCTCTGTTTTGCTTTTTACTTTTGTCCTAATAATTCCTAATGTTTGCTTAATTTTTTTAAGCTACCTTTGCAAACTGAGCTGATGTTTTCTTAAAAATGATATTTTTGATAAGGTCTTGTTCCTAAGTGATGATAACTTTATCTGGAAAATTAGGCTTGAGTTCACTGCCCCCTCCCCCACACCATGTATCGCACTTTATATGAATCTATGAAGAATATCACACGAGCAATTATACTTGCCTGCAGTGACCATATTTTCTAGATGACTGGGTACAAATCCAATGATATTTAACTAATGCTCACATCAGAGATGTCTTCTCTCAGTCTCACAATCTCCCCCTTGTCCCCTTCATTCTACAGTTATTTCATTAAGAAAAATCCCAGTAGGAGGGATATGAGCCTGGTTAATCACACTTTGTTTTTACTGCACAAAGTTTCTGTTTGGTTTGTTTAAGAATTCAGGATTCATCATTTGAGGCATAACAGTAATTCAGCCACAAGACCCTATTTCAATTATGGGGTAAAACTGTCAGTGTAAGTTCTACAGGCTCCCTGGAGGACGTGACATTGCTTTGTTGGGGAAAAAAACCTAAAATCTGCTGCTTTCTCCCCTGCCTTGCTTGTTTACTGTTCTCCACAGAGGTCTCTATCACATCTTTCAAATGTGGATCAAGTTATTGAACTCTTCCCTCCTCAAAGTGTTTGGGTATTCAGATGTAGGTCAGGCACTACAAATAAACAAGATGCTGAATCTCTGCGCTGGATCTGCAGCTCCCACTCACTTCTTCCTTCCCTCTGCATGGCCTGCTTGAATTCACTGTTTTTCTACATGTGGCTTACTCAGCCTCTGAAAAATAAGTGAAATATGAATCTCTTAAGACTTTCTCTTTTGAGAATGCACCATTTTTTAAATGGCCATAAAATTGCCAATGAATCTCTTTCTTCTAATGTACCATGACTAATGAACTGCAATAGGTTTTCCTTATTATATCACTGCTATTTTTGCCTTTGAAATACAGAAACTTCAATCACTGGGATTATAGGTAACAAGACAGGCTGACACTTAAACTGTTGAAATGTGCGTGTTTATTGTAAGTTCTGTGAGTGCATTTAGAAATTGTCATTTTTGTTTTCACGACTCTCTAAGGTTTTTAATATTGTATTCAATAGAAATGAAAATAACTCAGGCCAGAGTACGCTCAGATGTGGGACCTCTCTGGGCTTTCAGTTTACAACTTACAATATTGATATTCTGTTAGGGATAAAACCACGACTGCAGAACCAATCTCCTGTTTTTAGAAATCTGCTTAAGAGCCTGTACTATCTTCTCTACTGGGTGACTTGTCAATGGCCAGTACCATTTCTTTCAGAGTCTAGCAGTGGTACACTAACTCTCACAAGGGACCTTTCACTGCTAACCATGGCAGAAACTAATGCTTGCATAAGAATTCAGCTCGTGTCCTACAAACTTAATTCCATACTAAATAGTGTGGAATTAACCATGAGAAATCAGCTCAAATCCGATGTGCCATAAACTTTAAAGGCTCTTTTATTAATGCGTATTATTGCTCTTCAACCTCTTGATGCATTTCTTCTGCGTGAGAATGTAGGAACCGTGTAGGTTTTGGCAGTATAGGAAGATCATTCTTTGCAGTTACCTGAAAATCGAGAATGAGAACTTGATTTTTTCAGTCAGTGGTGCTGCTTCTGTTCATGGAGAGGGAAGATGCATTTGATGGCAGCCAAGGGCTTCACCTTCAGTATGAAATTTAAGGCATCTTTTTCTTTATCTCTAAAAGGTCTAATGAATCTTCTGTTCCATGAAGGATATCAATCCTCGTTGCCTGCACGGTACTGATCTTGGGCAGGACAGCTTATGCAGGTGTGGTAGTACACAGCAGCCAAATGAATAGAATTTAAGTTCATATGAGAATTTTTTAGTCTTTAAAGACAGAGTCACTTTGGTAAATGCTAAACAAGACATCAGCTTTTAATTCTGTTTTTCAAGGTCTTCAATCTACAGAGATGACCGTTCTCATTAAAAATTTTCAAACCATTGAACATTAGTGTTTGAAATTAATAAAATGCAGCATTCATGGGTAGCTTCAACATTATATGCTTAAAAATGCCCTTTGGAAATAAAAATGATACTCTTATATAACATTATTTACTTTTTTTTAGTGTTGAAAATACTTCCATTTAATGATAGCAAGTAGACATCTCCTCTGAGTACTTCGAAGAGACACTGATAGCTATGATAATATTTTGAATAAAACTTAACGATTTTTAACCCAGAAAATTATTTTTGGCTTTTTTATTTTAGCGATTAAAAATACCTTATATTTATATCTTGAAGGCCAGTCAACAACTCTGCGTATAGTGCACACGCCCCCACACCCCATAGCTAGGGACTTCTTTTAAAAGAAGACTTTGAGTAATCTCTGGATAAAAAACCCTGACATTTTTGTAAACCTTCCCACATCTTTTGGAAGAGTTTGAAAGCCCTCTGAAGCACTGTGCCCAGATTTATCCAAAAAGAAGAGAGGATTATTCAAACTGCTGCACAAAAAAGATTTTCTTTCTTCTTGCATAATGCAAGCCTAAAGTGTGATTCTTTGAAAGGACTGTGTATGCCCCTGTTGTGGAAGATGACAATGATCTTATCTGGCTATACCCTGGAACAGACGCTCTTTACACCCTTATTTTGGATTTCCAGATGTGAGAGATACCATCTCCTACTTCTTGGAGGCATGATTTGCTCTTTAAAGCCTGATCTGTTTTGGCTGGAGAAACTTCAAGAGTCCTTTGCAGGAAGAAATTGGCAGATTTTTTTGTCAAGCAAAGTGTGTGACATTTCCATTCCTGCTTTAAAATGTCCTCTCCAGCACTGGCAATCCGGGAGGTTACCATTCCACATTTAGTTGGAGAATAGGAAATTGTGGCATAAGGTGATTCTCAGTTTGCTTCTGATTTCCTTCACCTTTTTTAGTTAACTATAGCAGTCATCCATGATCAGTGGCCATCCCTTAGTCACTGTTTTCTGGACCAGACTGTGTTGAGATGGATGTCCTTGGTTGGGGTGTGGTTTTGGTGCTCTCCTATAGTTAAGTTGCTTCTCTGAGATCCCAGGAGCAAATCTGTGGCTAAAGTACTGTGGAGTCCCAGTACTGTTGCTGTTCCTAGCCCACAAGCACGCAAGAGGTTGAAGTGAGAAGATGGAGAGATAAGCTGCTGATTCCCCTAAATGTTTGCCCCTTACCCATGCTGGGATTAATCTCCCTGACTTTGTCAGGCTATGCTAAGCAAGGCTGCTGTGCACCTCACTCTATTCTTTTATCAATTCAACTGGAGGGCTGGAGAAGCTGCCAGAGAATTTGAATAGTAACAAATGATGAGCAACAACTGGGACGTTTGCTAGATGTTTGCTGTACGCTCTTAAACAGAACATGAACAGCTGTGGGGTTTTTTCTTTCGTTATTCTTGTCTGGGTAGGTCTACGTTGCCAACAAAGATGCCACTTCATGTAGGTAAAGTCTGGCTGGCCTCTATTGCAGAGGGGAGTTAGCAGTGACAGAACTAGGTAAAGGATGGTCTGAAGATTTTCCTATTGCCTAGGAGGAATTTCCACCCCTTGCTGTAATCCTTACTGCCAGGATTATGCTGCTGACAGCACTCAAGTTTCCTAGTTTAAAGCCAGGGTTGGAATCTTTGAATGAACAGCACTTCTAGTTCTGCTTGTGTGTAGGAATGTACCAAAGTCACCTGAGAGGTTGCAACATTTCCTGCTGCATTTCGATGCTGCTGACCTTACTTTTGTTGTCTAAAAGTAGAGGTTCTGGGTGTTGTGAAATGAGTCTCAAAAATCTGTCTGCAAACAGGTGCTAAAATAACAGGGTGACCTGTTCAAAGGGTGGAATTACTGTCTGTTAGCAGGTTACAGGGGTGCTCTGAGATACTTCCTGATAGTAACAGAAGGAGCTGGTAAAAAATGTGTATTCTTTGAAAAAAGTTCTTAGATACGACCTCTTGAGTGGCTGTGGTTATAGTTGGCAGAAAGACTGGTTTCTCCCTTCTCAGATGAGATTGTCTTCACAGTTTGGGATGTCCTCCATCCCTCAGGTTGAACTTGGCAAGACCGGGCTTCAAAATAAAGTGCAGAGTCCAGGTTTTTAAAATGAACCCAGAATGTGTAGGGTGAGGTTTGTTTGGGTGAGGTTCACCCTGAACACTGTGCCCAGCTCTGGAGCCCTCAGCGTGGGAAGGACATGAACCTGATGGAGCAGGTCCAGAGGAAAGGTCAGGGGGCTGGAGCACCTCTCCTACAAGGACAGGCTGAGGATTGTTCAGCCTGGAGAAGAGAAGGCTTTGGGGAGACCTAACAGCCACCTTCCAATACCTGAAGGGAGCTGACAAAAAGCCTGGAGAGGGCCTGTTTGCAAAGACCTGCGGGGAAAGGATGAGGGGCAGTGGTTTAAGTTAGAAAGGAGTGGATTTAGATCAGAAATAAGGAGGAAGTTCTTTACCAGGAGAGTGGTAGAGCACTGGAACAGGTTGCCCAGGGAGGTGGTTGAGACCCCATCCCTAGAGACATTCAAGGTGGGGCTTGACAAGGCTCTGAGCACCCTGCTCTAGCTGAGGACATCCCTATGATTCTACGATAGGGTTGTTTGCCCAAAGTTGTTGTCAGCTGGTACTTCTATATTTATTTGGCTATTCTGCTGCTTTAGATTTATGATTGTTATTGTTATATCAGGGCACCTGGAAGCTGAGATGATCTTCTGTGGTGTGTAAATAAAAATAACTAAATGAAATATGTTTGCTATGTTAATTGGAGATTCATAAATTGACATTAATTGGAAAGTATAGGAAAACTTGTTTTGTTACTTACAGTGTTATTTTATTGCTTTTGACAGTGACAAGAGTTGTGTATCCCCATAAATGTCCTTGGAGAAATGATAAATTATTATTATTATTATTGTTGTGCAGCAGCAGTATTAAAATTTTCTTTCTTCTAGTATTTAAGTATGCAAAAGCCTCCCACACTTAGCCGAGTGCACTGCTTAGGTAAATTAAAGACTGACTAACATATATACATCAAACTGAAGCAAGACAAAAGAAAATTTGCTAGCAATCTTGCCTTGACATAGTTTACCTGCCAGAAAAAAATCCTTTCTAAGTTGCATCCCACACAGAGACTCTTTTCTTGTTAGAGTTCTGTAAGTAAGTAGAGCATTCAGTAATTGTGCACCAGGATTTCAGCTTTATGTAGGTGTCAGACTGGTTTCTCGTGGATTTTGCTTTTAACACCGGATGTATTTTGCAGGTTTTTACTTCCCATAAAAGCAACTGTTTCTTCTGGGCTGACACACACCCCACTGACTAGACTCTAGCAGTTCTAGTTCCAGGTGGGACAGGGGGTTTTGACCTGAAACGAATGAGTGAACCACAACCCTCAATAGTCCAGTGACTCAAATACAAATGAGACTTAGTTGGGATTCCTTGCTCTCATCAATAATCACTTTTCCAAATGTTTCATTTCCAGCAGGAGAGATGGTGAGAGGCTACCTCTAAAATGTCTACTAGTCTTGTGCCTAGTAACCAACTGGAATACTTGAGGCAGAGCAAACTGGAACTGGGGAGGACTTAACTGGTAACACAGGGGACCGGTTTATTCTTGCCCTCTTTGTGCCTAAATATTTGAATCACAGAAGGTTTTTGCAACAGATGTTTTACTTGAATAAAACTGTTCCAGCAAAACATTTTAGTTTTAGCCAAGGGACAGTTTTCTAACAGCAGTATCGTTTAATCCTCACTAACCTTATAGCCGTACGTGTTGCAGAGACGTTAGGCATGGTGTGGTGTTTCACACTGTAACACAAACCCACTTTCTGTTGAAGTGCAGGGCTTTTCAGACTGTTTTGGCTAAACGTTAGGGGTGGGCAAGCCTCCTTATTGAATTTTGAACCCACTCTAATCACTGAGAGTTTCAAGGACCTCTCAAAGTCCTCAGAACCGGCTGCTAACAGCAGAAATACTGGTACCGTGCCTCTTATGGCAGATGTATTTAAACCTTTCATGAAGGGCACTGTTTAAAAGAGCTGGAGAATTTCAAAGAATACTCTGGGAACATTTGTTTTTGTTTTGATTCCTGCAGATCAGCATAAAAATGCTGACTTAGTGTTCTTCCATATTCTTCTGCTATGGGTGTTGAGCACAGATTTAAAATGTGGCCGCTCAAACTTCAGAACTTTTGCTTCATGAAAAATTCTGTCTTTATTTTGGGAGTGGACATCAAAATGAGCAACAATTGATTTTGAAGCTGCTGAAGAAAATTTGAGGAAACTTTTTTTGGGAAAAAAGACTTAATTAAAATATCCAATTGCAGTGAAGTTTGTATTTGTATGAAAATAAATACAGAGAAATAATGAAATACTAGTAGAGGAATGAAAGACAAAAATTTAATAGAAAATTTCTTTGTAGAATTACTTTATCAAATGAGATTTCAGATTTTTTCTAATGGCAGAACAATCGGTTTTGCGGGGTTATTTTCATAATTAATATGAACTGAAAGCTGCTTCAGATTTGTCTGTATTGTATTTTGTAACATGAAAACTGAACCAACAAATAACTTCAATCTAGCAATAGGTGCTACTGTGGTAAGATGCTCTAGAAGCAGCCCAGACTTGACTGACAGCACAAAGTTTTCTGAAGTCTCAGAACTCCTTAAGCCTACTTATTTATGATTATTTATGCAGAATTCTGTCTGCACTTTAGACCATTGCATATATAATACTGAAATTATTTCTGTAATCTTGTGGATGTTGTTAGAAAAAGAAACTGGTATGCACACACCTGACCACGACCCAGCAGAGGGGCTTGGCTTTGAAAAAAGGGGAAATGTGTTCAGCCTCAGTTGTCTTGATTTCTTACACGTGTACATCATATCCATACATGGGACCTCACATCATGAGGACTACATTTAATCATTTTGGTTATTTACACTTTGAAAGTTATCTTCACAGTGTATAGCTTGCTTTTAATTAAATTGTTGCTGAAAGCTCATTGTTTTGTTTTCTGGAAGAGATGGTAACACAGCCCGGGGCTCAGGGGACTTGGTGCGTGTGAACAGCAGCACCATCTTTTGGGAAGACCACGTATTATTTGTCATTTCACATTGCCATTCGTGGAAGAGTGGTCAATATTCATATCTCTACTTGACTTACAGCCAGGTCTGGTCAAATAAAAAAGCATTTGACAAATGCTTTTGCTGGTAATACTTCTGCTTTTGATCATGGGAAATACTTAACTGAGTACCAGCTGAGCCCTGAATTTTATGAAGACCTCTTGCTGAAAGCAACTTTGTTAGAAGTTTGTTGAGAAAGGACTATTTTTTTCCTTTTTTTTTTTTTAAACCTTTGGTCATTTTAATACATGATGACTCGGCAACCAGGCGACAATTCAGCTAAAGCAGAATAATCCTGTACACAGGTAAAATAAGCTAGCTGAAAGGAGTCAAGTATTCTGAGCTGAAGGAAGGTAGGATCGGCTCCCAGATGACTTGGGTACTCCGGATTTACCATAAAGTAACGTGATGATGACAGTTTGCACAGGCTCTTATTTAAAAGCATGACAAAGACTATGCTTGGTTTCACCAGATGTCTGTCTTGCCCAGTATCCTGTTGCTGGCAGTAGCCAAACTGAATGACTAGGAGAAAAATAATCAACACAGCAAATACTTTGTCATAGTTCCCTAAATATTTTCTCAACCTCCAATGCTTTTCAGTGGAAGAATTTGCTAGGCGAGTAGTGACAGTGTGCTCAATAGCCCGGGAAGATTGCTCTTCCTTGAGCTTGTCCCATTTTCCCTTGAGCACAGGTGCTTTGCCAGGCTCTTTATCTTCTGCACTAAGGGCCTGCAGAATCAAAACACGTTCGGTTTTTCCTGCTGATTTTTTTGTCCAAAGTTCCTTAACTCTCTTTTCTTGATGGACAAGCGCTATCTCCTGTACACCACTAATGATCTTACAGTCTTCTTTCTCAGCTCTATCATTTGTCCCTTCAACTCTGACAGGTTCAGCAGCCTTTCCTAACTTTGCCCATCTCTGGCATGCTTTCCTGAGCTGTTTCCAGTCTTCTCTGTAATTTCTGAAATGGTATTGGGCAATTGAAAGGACAGCAGGAATGCACACAATATTATGTAATTATCTAATGTAATTTTTCATTTTAACCCCCAGACCCGATTTCTGAGTGGACACGTTTAACCTGGCAGCCCTAATTCCGTAGGTGAACTTTGGGCTGTTTTCCTGCCTATGTCTCACTTATTTTTTTTGCATTTCTTCACTCACCATTTGAATTTCTAATGGCCTTAATGTAGCTCTCCAGTCAGCCCTTGTTTGCACTGCAGACTTAAAGACAAGCAAATAAGATGTTTTCATCTTATTGTTTCATTTTTGAGGCTGAGTCAAAGACCCTGTAGACCTCAGTAGAGCACATCCAGAAGGCTGAGCAGAGGATAATAACAGCCCTAACCCTGCATTCCGTGCTTTTAGTGGTTTGTCAAATGCAGTCTCACATCCGTATAACATTTACACTGGCTGACTCTACAGCTTCTTTCTCATATGTGTCAGAAAAGGTTTCCCTGAATGCATTTATTTTTATCAGCACCTAGAAATGCATTTCCTTAAGTGCATCCTAAACATGAACATCTGTAGAATAAAACCTATCTCTTTTTTATTTTTTTTCCTCCTTTCTTGTGTACTCTTGAATTGTGGAGGCTCTGGGGAGATTTCTGCAGTTGTGTGCTGTTCTCTAGCTTCTTTCTGCTCTGAATTAAGAAAGTAGCAATTTGTGTTGTTTCCAGGCGAGTGGGACTCTATGACCCACCTCTTCTTTAGAGACTTGAAGACATGTTCTTCAGCTCTGAGCACATCCTTTAAAGAAAACCCAAAATGCTAGTGTTTTATTAATGACATCCTCCTACTTTGCCTGGGTAGGCTGTTCTTTTAAAGCACTAGATTAGCACTCAGCAGCTTATTTTCTGGAGACAGAACTCACTTCAAGTCTCTCAGAAGCAGTCATTTGTCAATGATTTGGATTTAGTTTCTGACTATTTGCATATTACCTCTTCTGATTCAAGTGAAAGTAGGAAGCACTGGTTGTCATATCTAAAAGCTACATATCAGGGAAAATACAGCTGTGCTCTGGGGTGAGTGTTCATCTAGTGCTAACCACCCCTCAGATAATAAATCAGCATTCTGGATTTTTTTGTCTACAGTAGAACCATCTGTAATTTAAATCTGCTCATAGCATTTCCATGGCACAATGTTGGGCTTTGTTTCCATTGACTAATTAGACGTAGTGAGGACCAAAACTTTGTGTCCAGGTTGCTAAGTGGCAATCATACCCTGAACATGATGGTGCAGGTCCACACAGGATGCCGGCACACGTAAGCTTCACGTGAAGTCATGTGCAGGCATCTGGAGACAGGGCCTTGAATATGTGTATACACTTGATGTTTTCTCTACCATATTCAGCACTCTAGACACTGAATTTGCAGCTTTGTAACACTGTTGTAATGCTGAAAATGTGGGGTATGAGTCAAGTAAGGTTGACTGTAAGAACATTGAAAGAAGGATTCCAACACTTAGAGAGGCAAAAAGCAACAGAATGTCATTGATGATATCCCTCTCTTCATGCACATTGTTGGCTAAGGTCTCATTTCTGAGGAAAGCAGGTCCTTTCTTTCAATCTTGTGTCTTGTGGGGTGAGAGTTAGCAATTGCTGTTACAGCCCAAATAAAATCAGCCATTTAAAATGCTCTGTGAAGACAACAAATCTTAGCCCAACCTTTATGCAACAATTACACCTCCAGAAAAGCAGCTTTGTCCTTGAATTGATGCAGATGGCAGAAGTCAGCTCAGTTGCTCAGAATACTTCTTTTTTTTTTTTCTCCACTGTAGTAGAAGTCAGACAAGCAATATCTAAATTCTTTCTATGTGAATTGCTGTGATCTTGATTAAAGTCTCAGCTTTGGAAAGGGAACTCAGTAGGGAATACTCATATTTCAAAGTAGTTCTGCCTCAGCCATTTCCCAGGTCGGTTAGAGAATTCTCAGTGCCTTGTCACTTGGCCCCTATCGCTTCCTAAACTGCTCACAATCAAGAATGTTTCACCACAAAGGACCGATTCTTAAATTAAGTGTAGGTTAAGTAGTTCTCACACACATAGCCCTTGAATTTAGAATACTTCTTAGCAGGATTTCACTTGCAATGGCTGTATTGGCTCTGATGAGTTCTGCTTCAATTATAACAACAGAAAATCGTCTTGAAGGTCAGCTATGCCTTCATTTCCAGAAGACTGCTAGTTAATCATGTTGTACTTATTGCTTCTAGTACTTTGTGTGGTATCTTGCTGTCTTTTCTCACAAGATTTCAGCATCCACCCAGCTGTCCAGGCTCCTTGTATACTCAAGGATAAGTCATAGTCCCCATCATGGGTGACTGTCTCTGTTGATTGGGGGTGACCAGCTTAAATTTTAGTTCATTAGGATGGATTTACTTTATCACCTACCAAACTTTTGTACGTGTTCTTATGGCAGCAAAGGGAGAGAAACTATATTCCTTAGTTTGTCAGCAGTGTGTAAGAGTGATTACTGATGGAACCTAACAACTATGAGTCAAAGTTGTGGCTTTGTGGGAGTGCTTTTATCACTGAAGGAAAAACTAAAAATAATAAAGATCACCCAACTGAGAAGAGTTAGGACTCGTATGACTCACGTCTGCAGACCCAAGGCTGAGTTGCTGGTTAGTCTGTTTTGCATGTTATCTGTGTGATAACAAAGAGTCTGTCATGCTTAGACAATCACAAATGAGGGTCCTAAAAATAAGAATTTATACATGATATTAATTAGCCTTCTTCATGGATGGGCTTTAGCATTTACTTTAAACATCTAGAATGGAGCCTTTCCTGAAACAGAACATTTGCTGTATGGTTGTGATTTGAGAGTGCTTGGATTTCCTTTATTTAAAGTCTTCTCTTGACTTGAAAGCTGAAACACAGACTGATGAGTGCTGACCCATGAAGGGAAATTAGACAAAAGATATCTCATGATTCAATCCTTTGTTGTATGTCACCGGTAATTAAAGTTCTGGCAAATGTTGTATACAGTTATATTTGAAGATACTTCTTTCTTTTTTTTGAGGTTTTGATAAGCATTGCCCCTAAGATGAGCTATTTGTATTGGCCCTCTCTGTTTATTCTGTTACTCATTCTTTGAGCAATAGCTTACAGTATACAGATTTATTTTACTTTTTTTTTCTGTGGCTGACATGAATATTGACTTAATCCAGCAATTTGTAAGATTTTAAGGCACAGAAAGCCACTGAATCAATCACTTAGTATGCATATCGCAGCATCGAGCCTGTAAAAGTAAAATGTAAGCTTCTAGAATGTGACTGATTCAAATCAATTTTAACACTGAGGAGAGAGTCAATTTTTCCTCTCCGGATACAATCTCGCTACATTTGGAACACTTCTACTTGAAAATAAAAATCAAAGAAAGGATCGTCTTAAAATCCCATGCTAATACGCTATGTATGAAATCAGTTTAACTTGATCTAACGTGATTTCTTAATGGCATTGCAATCACACGCAGCATTCTGAATTGAGTTGGACTCGTGTAGCTTTCATATACGTCAGGAAACTCCTCAGTGGTCATATCACAGTTTCTTGTTGATTTTCATAGACTCATAGAATGGGTTGGGTTGGGAGGGACCTGTAAAGGTCATCCAGTCCACCCCGTCCTGCAATGAGCAGGGGTATCTTTAACAAGATCAGGTTGCTCAGAGCCTGTCCCACCTGTTGTGGAATATTTTCAGGGATGGGGCATCTACTAACCCTCTGGGCAAGCCAGGTCAGTGTTTCACCACCACATCATAAAAAATTTATTCCTTCTCTTAAGTCTAAATCTCCCCTCTTTTAGTTTAAAATCATCACGTTCTGTTCAGTCACAACAGGCCTTGCTAAAAAGACTGTCCCTGTCTTTATTGTAGGCCCCCTTTAAGTATTGAAAGATTGCTATAAGGTCTCCCTGGAGCCTGCTCTTCTCCAGGCTGAACAACTCTAACTCTCTCAGCTTGGCTTCATAGAAGAAGTGTTCCTGCCCTCTGATCAATTTTGTGGCCTTCTCTGAACCAGCTCCAACAGGCCCATGTTTTTCTTGTGCTGAGGACTCCAGAGCTGGACCCAGTGCTCGAGGTGAGGTCTGACCAGAGCGGAGCAGAGGGGGAGAATCATCTCCCTCAACCTGCTGGCCAGGATGCGATTGGCTTCTGGGCTGAAAGTGCACGTTGCTGGCTCATGTCCAGCTGTTTACCCCCCAGCACCCCTGAGTCTTTCTCTGGAAGGCTGCTCTCAATCCCCTCATCCCCCAGCCTGTATTGATACTGAGGGTTGCCCCGACCCATGTGCAGGACATTGGCCTTGTTGAAACTTACGGGGTTCACCCAGGCCCACTTACACTTGTCCAGGTCCTAGCCCATGCCTCTTTTATGTTAACTGCACTACTCAGCTTGGTGTCATCTTCAAACTTGCTGAGAGTGCACTTGGTCCCACTGCCTATGCCATTGATGAAGATACTAAGCAGCGCTGATATGAACCTGTGAGGGCCACCACCTCTCACTGATCTCTATCTGGACATCAAGCCATTGACCACAACTCTCTGCACGTGACCATCCGAGCAATTCCTCACTGAAAGTGCACCCATCATATTCTTATCTCTTCAGTTCAGAGAGGATTTTGGTGTGAAGGCAGTTAACCAGAAGCCTATGGCCTTTCATTAAAGAAAAACAAATGCAAAAGCCAAACAATCCACATCCCCCCCAAAAGACCCTACCCCCAAAAACTTAGCATCTCTTTGGCAGTCACTGGATCTCACTGCTGAAGTGACTGCAATTTTCACAGTGGGATCAAGCTACAGGATTTTAAGTAGTTCACAGAATAGAGAAGCTCAGATGTCTCTTGGGTCCAGCCTAGTGCTACAACAGTTGAGTAATCTCTGGCCTCTCCTTTGATGTTTTCATCAGGCACCAATTAGGTGTTTTGGTGGTTAAAATGCTTATAAAGTACTTTCCACAGTGGCAAATATCATGATTTATCAAAGCCATAGTTCAACTGTATCTTGTGTGAAGCTGCAAAGAAACTGTTAATAAAATAATTTGCTTTATGGTCATTTTCTCCTATTCTGTGCTGATGTGGAAATGCAGTGGTGGACTTTATTATGCTTCGTCCTGAACACTCGTGCTGCTGTATTCCTTCTTTGTTATACATTTAATCCACTATTTTTTCTTGGTCTGTCTGTGCATTGACAATAATATCTTTCCGATTTATTGGAAATGTTTTTCCCATCGTGAAGCACAGAAAAGCCTGCAGAAGATGATGGCTGACATCTACCACCTCCTGGTGAACTTCTCACACTCTCAGCTGAGTTATAGTCTCTGCAGTAGTATGTAATCTCAGCACACACAACCATTCAAAAACTAATCAAAAGGAGCCTGTGAGAACTACAGCCTTGGGGTTTGTTTGTGATAGACACGCTTGTGTCTTGCATATCATCTTTTGGCTTGAATGTGCTTCTCGGCCAAATGCAGACATTATGTCCATCTTCCTGCTCTCTGGCAGATGTGTTGCTGCCCTAAATTAATACTAGAGCCAGTGGACTCCATTAGTGACTACAAATCTGCTGTGCTTTATTCACTTAGAGGCTTATCTATGCAACAGGACCAATGACAGAACTTTAAAATGACAAGAACCATACTTTTTATGGTTTTGAAGGGTTTGGTCCAGACAAAACCCTTGTGGTTGCTTTGTGTCTGCTGTAGCAGTATCAACTATCTACTGCCATTTTCCATGTAACAGATTTGTAAGTTAAGTATTGCTAAGTATTGCTTAATGCTTAAGTAGAACAGTGGACCTAGTTAAGTGAAATACCTTGGCAATTAAATTGCCAGAGCTACAACCTGTTCCACAGCGTAGAAACAGCTGAAGGGGCATTGGGACAGTAATTTCACTGGTGGAACTGATTTAATCCTTGGAATCAGTTTGTTACATTGATTTGTCAACACCACCCAAGCTTGGGCTGGTGACTCTGAATACAGTGCTATGGACAGTGATGTCCAGAATCTAACGAGATTTCTTCCTATGCTGCTTGTGTAAGGTTTTAGTGTTAGAAAAATTGCTGATTATGTTTATTAGTAGTTGTCTTAAATTTGCATAGTGGCAGAACTGTGACTAGAAGGAGGTTATGTCCTCTGTACGGGTCTGTGTTGGTACCCTTCTGGAAGGAAAGGTCTCCCTAAGAATAGGCATTGTGGATGGACTGAGAAGAGATTGCTGCACCTCATTTTCCAGGGCTGATTTAAGTATGAATAGAGTGTGCACTGTGCATAATCTATTCAGACTCCATGCCCTTCGTAGGTCCCAAATTCTGCTGCTTTCAGCACTGGCAGGAGAAAGGTGTCAAATGGAGCAGCAGGGTTGGATAAAGCAGTGATGAGAAACACGGGACCAAACAGTTGCCTCGGGAAAGGACTCCAGAGCTCTGTGAATCAAGAAGAGTCAGTTTGCACAATTGAATCAGGAGAACAGGGCTTAGACTACAAAACTCTTCCATAAAAGAACAGAATATTTCTTTTCCTATTTTAGCAATTTGTGAAAATAAATCATCCCATTACAAAGGAGATAACGTTTTTAAAATAGCAAGTGTTAAAATAGCTAATTTAAAAAATAAATTGCTAAGTAAAACATCTGTCGTCTTTTATAGTGCATTATGGTTGTTTCCTTGTCCAGACTATTGGCTTCTTTGTACTTAAAAGATGCTAATTTCTGCTGCCTTTCAGAGCATTTACTAAAGCAAAATAATTAGTTTGCTTCTAAATGTCAAAGTTTGCTTGGACTTTCAGCATCTAGGTAACTTGCTGACATTACAGCCCTGAGAGAGAATTATGCCTATGGGAAGACAATTGATAAAACAAAGGGTAGTTAAGAGAGCAAATTGTGCATCCTCACGGGGAAAAAAAAAGGTATTTGAAAAAAGGCCAGTGAATAAATTTAGGCAGTGCTTGCTGGCATTCATGCTACCTACTCATTTAGCTTGCTTGATGATTTCTGTCTTATGTTACTAAAAGAAATTTCCTCAGAGTTCATGTATAGAGTCTATTTGTGTTAAGAATCACGGGCATTTCTTTTGATGAGAACATTTGAACTTTGAGTCTAAGGGCAAATATTTTACTGAAAATGATAGAGGAAAAGAAAAGCTGCCAATTTTTTCCTTTGAAGCTGCATTATTATTTCATCTAAGAATTTAATTGTTTTGGCTTATCGTGAAAGTTTTCAGTTTTGGGAAAAAGGTTTTTATGCTTTTTTTAATATAATTTAGAATGCTATTAAAGAATGTGTTATCAGATATCTGGAAAGGAGCTGACTTCTTCAGTGAATGTGGTACTTCTGGAAGAAAACCAGAACTGTATCACGAACAGAATCATAGAATTGTTCTGTTTGGAAGAGATGTTCAAGGTTGAGTCCAACAGTTAACCCAGCACTGTCAGGTCTCCACTAAACAATGTCCCTCAGCACCACATCTGGTGTCAGACTTTTCTGTATCTTGCCTGTTCTCCTGCTAAAATCTCCAGTTCCTTTTAGAAAGAATGACTTCTCCCAGGCAGTAAAGATATTTCAGGCTTTGTGTCTCTCCAGACCAATCTCTGTAGGTGATGCTGGGTGGGTTGCTAAATTTTGTAAGATAAACTCTTGTCCATGAAGAATGATACCAAAATTTATGACTTTGTTCCAGGGCAATGAATAGTCATCAAATTATCACTTTAGAAATATCTAACCTAAAGCTGGTCCTGATTCTTTTACCACTGGAAGGAAAAGCTTAACACAAAATGTGAGATTTTTGTACATTATTGATCTTGTGTCCCAAGACACGATTGTGTTCTGTAAGTGTCTGGCTTATTTCAAAAATACTTTTGTAGTTATGAGCCAAATTTCTAAGAAAGATTGTTCATAAATATTTAACTGACAAAGCATTCTAGGGAAACAATATCCAAGTGGCAGCAACAGCATCTTGATGGCACGTAACTGATACACAGCAGCTGATAAACACACACATTCCTCTGTAGAGAATAATCTGATTAAAGAAAAACTTAATCAGGTGATAGAAAGGCAGGTTGGGGATCATTCACCATTGCTTCTGGTCTCTTGTTAGCAGCCAGTCATGAGTTTAAGTGTTTGTATCGCAGCAGTTTGGGTGTAAAATGTGCTTCATACCCACGAATGCCTGTAATGCGCTCAGGGGAAGGAGGAGAGTTTTACCTCCTGAGGTAAACCCATTTAAGTGTGGGAGGTGATTCTCGGTCTAGAAAAGAGTTGGTTGTTTGAGGAATCTGAACATTACTTTCTTAAAGCTGATGACTGTGTCCCCCTGGCAAAGGGTGGTGCTGAATGAGTTTAGATGAGAAGATGAATCTCTTTGAGATGCTGTTAAACCTACAAAAGCAGCACCAGGATGGATTTGCTCTGAATGGCCAAAGGTTTGCCCATGGAGGGCCTCTGGAGCTGGTTTCTGTGTGAAACTCTCTTAGAGGTGATTTTCCTAAGCAGAGACCTCAGTAATCCTCTCTTGGTCCTTGCCTTAGGCAGACAGGGGTCATTGAGAGCTGAATCCAACTCTGCTACCTCACAGTGACCAACTAGGTAAAACAAAGAGCTCTGTTCCCTGCATCAGGTCGTTCTATCCTATCCTATGTATCATTTATAAGTGCTTTAACAAGGTTGTCTGATTTGGGTGCTTTATTTGTGTTTCATTGTGACTAGGCTCAAATAAAGAGTTTAAACTTTAAAGAAGCTGGATAATGGGGCATTCCTTAGGTAAGAAATGGAGCCGTTAACCAGCCCCTCTCAGTTCTTCCACAAACCTCTGCATAACCAAGAATGATGTGGTGATTAGGACAAATTAGCTTAGGACAAATTCAACTTAGCTCTTTGGCAATATGTTTATGCAAAATTCTATCACCTCTCATTTTTGTTGTCACATTAACAGTTAGCTCCCCAATGGTGGAGGTAGTTATCTGAAAGTGTGCTATGCAAGAGATCCTTAGCTGAGTGGTTTTACCTTAGTGGACCTTTAGAGAAGCTCTCAGAAGAGGGAGTTGAACACCAGTGCTGATACCCAGCTCCCTGAAATGTGCTCCAGGTAATGATTTCCTGTACTTGAGTTGCATTTTCAGAGTGATGAGAGAAAAGGCTATAATATCCTTCCCTGTGAGGTTCTGCGTATGACTCAGCAGAGTAAGGAAGGGCTGGGGAGGAGATTTGTACAGCAGAAGTAGTTATCTGCAGGTGTTTAACTCTACAGTCCTGATTTAAGATTTCTTCATGGGAGTTTTAAGGTCTGGCGGGTGCTAATAATAGGATAAAGTATAAATGTAGTTTGTCATTTGTCAAATGTCTCTTCTTCTATTTTCTTCATCTTTCAGTATTAATAAGATATCACAGTAACTGACCAAATATCTTTTGATTTCTGGCTATTTTTGAACAATATTAAGGCATCTTGCAAAGAAGTAGAGGATTAAAAACAGCCTTCTTCCCAGGAGCAGCAGGATGTGTTGCTGACTAGAGCGCACACAGTAGAGACCTTTGGATTTTTCAGAACTTTGGGGTTTGGGTTTTGGAGTTTGTATTGTTGGTTTGGTTTGGTTTTGGTTTTTTTTTTGAAAGTGAATAATCTGTTTGGGGCAAATGAGAAAGTGAGCAAGTCATCACCACGTCCACATTAGCACGTGCATTTTGAAGCAAACAAGTTGGAGAAACATCTTTATTTGCAGTGTTCTGGTAATTTGTCCTTTTCACACGGAACAGGCCTAGCTATAATTCAGTGCCTGCATCTATCTGTTTGGCAGTGCTTTAAAAGATGATACCTTACCCAGGTTCATGAACTGTGATGACTGACTGTTTAGAAACTGAAAACTTCTCAGCCTCTGTTCTGCCCCAGCTTACGCATGGTACTCAATAGGGGAGCACCTGATGCTTCGTGGCTCTTGGCAGCCTCTCTCTCTCTTTGCACTTTATGGAAATGCCCCTGTTTGCTGCTGGTCCAGTAGTGAAACAAGCTGCAGGAAAACCTTGGGGTGTTTCAGCTCGGCTCTGGAACAGAAGCTTAAATTAAGTCTGGAGGGAGCACAGGAGCAGTGTCCCCACTATATCCTGAAGGCATGTTCTGGGTTTTTATTTCTCAGAGGACAGGGAGGTGGTCACTAGTGTGTTTGCTGTGCAGGGACTGGCTCGCTGAGAGGTGCTTTCTGTGGGCCTTTGAGCCCCCAGTCAGCTCTGCTTCAGCCTTGATGTGTGAGAGGAAGCTGATGTGGCAAGGCAGGGAGATGAGCCCAAATCTAGACAAATGCAGGGGTTGCCTCCTGATAATTGTTTGTCCTGGACACAACTGGGTATATTTAGAGTTGTGGTGCACTTGGAAATAAATTGTTAATTTTTCACATTTAATTTTCTGAGCATCACTGCACATTCTCTCTCGATGCAGTGTATCTGCAGGGGAGAGTTTTATTTCAGTGAAGCAGTTAATAAGGCGAGGTAACTGCTGGGGGCCTGCTCTTTTAGGGCTGAAGAATCTGTTCATGTTTAAAAGGAGCACTATTCTCATACCTGCACACAGAGTAACTGTAAAGTTAGAGATGGAGTGTAGCTGCAGTAGAAATGCTATTTTTTTTCCCCCAAATAAATAACACGCTTAGGGGAAAGAGAGCATCCACGGAAGAGAGCCCAAACTCTGCTAAGAATCCTCTTGTTGCAAAACTACTGAACATTGTCTTCAAATCCCCCAGAATTTGCCTTGTGTTGGTGCAGATGCAGGACTGTTCTAGACTGGTTGATATTGGTTCAGATCAGGGTGGGTTTTTTAGCTTACTGTATTTTGAATTGGGAGCCTCCAGGTTCAAGCAGGTTGCAGGTATCACCAGAGATCACAGGTTACACTTCAATGATTCCGATAAAAAAATTCTCTGCCTATTTTAGGAAGGGAATTTAATAATGTAGCAGCATCTATTCAATTATTCAGACTTAAAGCATCTAATTACTGAAGTTAAGTCTTTAGAAATCTTGATTACAAGAGTCAACAACAATTCTGAATATAACTATCTTGTCTATGTAAACTTTTCTCATCTAAAACTGTTTCATGTTGCTTTTCTAACTCCATTACAGTTCAATGTGTCCTGCGAGCACTATCCCAGAGTGCTCTAATTGCTTGACTTCTAGAGATACCCTATCAGCCCATCAGTACTAATGCAGCAGAAAGCGAGGAGTACCCTTGTGTCTTTACAAAGCCAATTTAAAATATTTCTAGAATATACTTTTGAATTACTTTTTCCTTCATCTTCTTCCAGATAACACTTTGATTTAAATAAAGCTGCCCGTGGGGCATTGTGCATTGATCAAAAAGTGCTGTATTGTTCTATTAGTTTAAATTCTTGGTGCTGCAATAAATCATTTTCTGCCTATTTCATTTGCATTTTTCAAATTCTTAATTTAGTTCCAGCACAGGATTGTCTCAGTTGGAGGTGGGAGAGATGGGAGGTAAAGGGTGGAGGAGGGACATTTATTAAAGAGGTACTTAGAGCAGAAAGGATTTTGGCTGTAATATGGAATAAAAAGCTTTTTAAGAATGAAGCAAGGGATTTCCATTTTCTTCCAGTCTATATGAATTGATAGAAAGGTAAAATGAGGGCTGGAGTCCGGGCAGGAGGAATATTATGGGATGCACAGTGTTTTCGGTGCATGTTTATTAGTAAGAATTTGACCTGTAATACTCAGATGAAAGCGCCTGTTTCTCATGTAACTTCAGATAAATGTTCATCTTTAACCCGTGCGCTTGAAAGAACTCACAGGGAAGCTTTCTTGGTTTCTTTCGGGGTTTCAGTGCTGTTCATGTAGCTTTAGCTTTGAAATGGGATACAAAATTTTTCTTTGGTTGTCATTCCAGAAAGCAGTGGACTGCTTTTCTTCAGTAACGCAGAACAGTAACATTCTTTAAATAGGTACATTTACTGAAGAACTAACATGTTAGGCAAGCTGAAAATTTACCTTTTTCTTTAGCCTTCTAATAGATACATACAACTTTACAATCCTATAATTACGGCTTCTCTTTTTTGGCATACAAATTGTTGGCAAGTGTTTTCATTTGTTCTTTTGTGCTGAAATGCAGACCTTGGGACGTTGTCTTCTTCCTATGTATATATAGCATGATTTGATTCCAGGGCATCTTTGCTCCTCTTCTGGCTTGTCTCTGTGAAATTAGTGAGCAACTGATTTTTTTTATCTAAGAAACGGATGAAAGGTAAGATTTCTTAGTTTGGTCTCTTAATTATTTCCAACACATCTTCTCCATTAATCCCTCAAAACCATTTGGTAGATGTCATGTGGCGTAGTCTTCAGGTGAAGCATTAGAGACAGGTATGAAGTTTGTGGACTCTACTTGGCAAACTGAGATTGAACACATTGTTATTCGTTAGCAAGAAGCCACAGGTCCATCTTAATTGATGTTCAGGGAAAGAAAGATTTCAGTGGGGTTGGGAGGCAGAAAGCACTATTCCCATATCAGAGTTGCAGTGCTCTGGCAACAGCATGTACATACTCCCTGCCAGCCACCAAATTTCTACATTATGTACTATCCAAATTCTTCAGTTTTGATGAGAATGATGAACCCAGAAGCCACTCCTAAATTCATGACAATTGCAGCCTTCTGAATGTTAGCAGACAGGGACCAATTTTAGCCATCGAAGTGCTAGCATGCAGAAAGCAATTGTATCAATTCTTATTACATTATTACACTAGAAATATCTTCGTCTTGTTACATGAATAGAAAAGGATTCATAATATATAATACAACTTGGAAACGTACAGCTAGCAGCCTATAATTTTAAAAATGCTTGTTGTCTTTGTGTGATGCTACTTAGGTTTTGGGATGGGAGATCCTAGATGTCTGAATTTTTTTAAAACATGTGAACCAACCATAATTAAGGTGCTGGTAGCTACGTTGATTAGTTCTGCTGGAAAATACTAATTTATCTCTGATATTAAAACGTCCCAGAGTGGACACAGTTCATTCATTCTACCATTCCTGACAAATGTAATAGCTACATTTTTGATATTTTCAATGTGCAAACTACCGTGGAGCTGAAAAATGCAGAATCCATTTTAGAAAATGATGAGAAATGTGTATTTTGCTGCATGTCATAGGTCAATTTAGATAGTTTTAGCTCTTAGTTGAGACATATTGATTTTCATGCTTTTCCCATTAGTTAGAATGGCATATACAGGATACCAAATGTGAATAGTAGCTGAGGTTCATCTATCACAGTCCCAATGCCAACAAAGACCTTTTTAACTCTCAGAAATAATGGAAACAAAATGCGATAGAGGCCAATATTCAAATACCAGCTTAATTGAGAAGCACAAAAAAAGATTGCTTTTTGTGTAATTTTTAATATTTCTTTATTGAAGATGCGCCTGAGTGCCGTTGCCTTGATAGTTGGAGTAGCTCGGATCTGTTACAATTCTGTTGTCTGTAAATCATGTATTAGGCACAATAATTTTCATTTATTTATTTATTTTCCTTCGGGCCCTGCAGACAAACCAGCTTAGACTTACTCTGTTTTAAGGGTGTTCTGCAGCCAGTGACACAAATAGAAGTGGCAAGCTGTTTGTCCAGGGAGCCTGATGAGTTTGTCTTACCTTCCAGGTCAAACTTATTTCAGCAAGAAATTCCTCCAGACTTTGTGCAAGTGACAGAGCACAAGGTTGGGACATTTTATATGAGCTCTTTGACAGAACTGGGAAAAAAAAATAGGAAGGAAAATTTATTTTAGACCAGGATACTACCTTGTGGACTCGTGTGGTTAAAAGGAACTGCTGGCTTTCAGCAGCTTTGTTAACATGCTTTGGCTTAACAATAAAATATGTGAAAAAAGGCAAGTATTTAAGGGCAAATGTGAAATTTTGTCAATAGATCCATTGAAATATAAGCTGTATTCTGTTATCCATTTTGTGTGCGCATTTATATGTTTGTTTGTACAAAAAAGAAGATATATATGGTTCTATAGATGGTGCTACTTTTTAAAACTCTGCTGATTACCTCTCACTCATCTCTTTGCCTTTATGAATCTTGTTACTGAATATTGTAACTCCAAGAGGTGTGAAAACAAACCATTTGAAAGACAGGCCATGACGTGAATGTACAGTGGGGAGCAGCCAGTTCACTCCCTCTTTTAGAGTCAGGAGTTTTTTCACGCTTAAAAATACAGGCACTAAAATCCTTGTATTTCCAAAAGCGTGCGGTGGTTTCAAAGGACAGACAGTGGAATGAAGAGGCTGCTTGTAGGGATTAGAAGGAACAGGCAGCAGCTCTTCTCTGGAATTCGCTGCCTGCACTGGTGTAAGAGAGCAGGCAGGTGCCGTGTGGGCACCGTGATTTACAGGAACAAAGCAGTTGTCCCTGGTGAGACAGCAGCAGAGCTCTGCGAGCCGGGTTCCCGTTCGCTTGGTGTCTGTAGTTGTTAACAGCTCTTGGGTCATGGACTCAGTCACTTTCATTTTTTATTTTTTTTTTCTATAGAAGAGTTTTCTGAGGATGGTGGACTCTTGCTTATGTAAATATGCTGTAGGGTCAGGATTAGACCCAGGGGCAGTAAAGTAAAAGCTGCAAAAGCTGACTGCTGGCAGGAGCCTGGATTTTCCTTAGGCTCTGGTTCCTTTCTGCTGCCGTACGTGCAATTGCACCCCGACGGGTTAGGATCCGGATGGCTTTAAGTCACACGGTTAGGAAAAGGAGAAGCTGCAGAGTTTGGCTGCTGTAAACCTCTACAAGTTTCAGAGAAGGATGCCAAGGGCCAGCGTCATTTAACCTGGCGATGCATTAAGTGGGGCCCTTTGCTGTGATAGGGTTTGCTGTGATTCCATTTTTGGGACCTGCTGCCAACTTCCTTCTTGCTAGAGACTGCAGGAGGAGAGGGTTACACACCAGGATTGTGTTCATCGGGACTGCTGTGGTTATTTCTCTTAAATTTGGGGGTTGTTAAGCTTAGAGTTTGGAAAAATACAGCACTTGTGTTCTGAACTTTTAGAGTGGGAAGATGAGCTCTGCTTTTAGATTATCATTCAGCTGTAGTTTTCATGAAAAGGCAACAAACCTTGGAAATTTTCAACTTGCTTTGGGAGTAGAATAAATGGTGAAATGCTCTGAGTGGGCTGTTTGTTGTGAATGACACACTCTAAAGTAGACTGAGAGGACATGAGCAATTCATAAGAAAAATTGATCTGTCCAGCCAGAGAAAATTGACACTAAAATCTAAAATTTAACCCAAACAAAATCCTTTTTATTTTTTTATTTTTTCCTCTGGAATTTCAGTGCTTGTGAAGTCTAGAGAACACTGGAAATTGATTGATTGGGTGGTTCCATGTTGCAGAGGGAGTGCTTTCTTATGAGGTTCCCATCTGAAATCTGGTAAGGTCTTTAAAATATATAGACTAGGAAGAGTATAAGGTAGGGCTAAGAAACTGAACCTGGCTGTAATTCCCCCAAAACAGGGGGGTTTGTCCAGAAGTGGCAAACTGATGCAGGCAGAGATGCAATAACACATGAATCCCAATATCTAAATTCCCCTCAAGTAAGCAGTAAAATACAGCACTTAAGCTTCAGGGAAATTAAAAAAATAATAAAAATAAATAAATTTAACAAAGTGTAACCTTCTTTAAATGGAAAAGGTGCATTTCTTTGTAAAATTGTTCTCAATTCTGAATATCTATTGGATAAAAGACTCAATTTACATGAAAAGATGGCCTTGAAGACCCTGTCCAGAAATGTATCATTTTTGCTTTTAACAGAAAAGAAGCCATTTATCTCTTTTCAGAAAACAGACTCCAATTATAGATTTTGTACATGTTACACTCAATATGCAGAAATGCAATCAGATCAAATGCCTACACACAGAGCTCACCACTTCAGAATTACTTTGGAACAACAGCTTGCAATCTTTATGGAAATTCAAATGTGTGTCTCTATCTTGTTCTTCCAGTGTTTGGTGTAGCATGAAAAACTGCATACATCATCTTTTTTGAAGGGAAATGACTGATGCAGTTTTAATAAAGGTTACTAACAGAGTGTTGTGAATTAGCTCCTGTGAAATAGTAAGGGCTGGATGGCAGACAATTTTATCCTGCGACACCACAACCTCTTCTGGTAGAGGAGGAAAACCCACCTGTGGAATGCGACCGCTTCTTTGTAGTTGTTCAGAAGGTATTAAAATGCTTCTGATTCAAAATTTGAGTTTGTTCTCCTTAGTTTCAAATACAAGTGAAAGAAATTACTTCAAAACTCACCTGCCACATTTTGAAGGCAATGCTTGAAGCCGGTAGCTTCCTTTTGGTCATGTGCCTCTGGCCTGATCGCTGCACAGGGGAAAGTGTGCCGATCTGAATACAGGCTTTAAGCTTTCTGCAGAGTGGGTAGGGGCAGCTGGTGAAAGAAGGAAGGAAGGTCTGCCACAAAATCACCTAGGGATATGGCCCAGTCAGATCAGATTAACTGTAACATTAAGGTTGGAATGTGAAGAGTGAGGCCTTTGACCCTTTGACATTACTTTCTTGTAATATATGTATTGCTATCTGGTGTACATGGCAAAACTCCCCTCAGATGTAGTCTAATTTTCAGTTACAAGGAAAAAAGAAAAATGATCCAACGTGCCAATAAAAGCCGAGAAGAATATGGGAATGATGGAAAGAAACACTAATAATGTAACAGAAGGGAAGAGGGAGAGAAAGATGATGGACGCAATGTTTCATTCATTAATCTGATATGTTTTGGTGATGCTGTAAAACTATTAATTTTCAGCTTCTGGAGTGGTGGTGCTGTAATGGATGGGCTCAGCCAAATGTATTTATTCCATGTGCAGGCGCAGTGCAGTCTGTGCTCCATGCACCACGTAGCCAAAGGAACAGTTGCCAGTGGAGCAAAAAGTCACTGAGAGACAAGGGTGGATGATCTGTGTGACTTGAGGAACAGTAAAAGAAATTGCTTTGGATTTTCTTTTCACTCTATAAATTCTGCAGGAAGGAGAAGTACTATTAGTTGGGGTGTTTTAGCTCCTTGGGATTTAGAACAGTACCCACGGGCTGTACATTTCAGAGGGTGACTTTATTGATACTGTGAATATATTCCAGCAAGAGCAAAATTACATTTCCTGTTTGTGTTGTGATCAATGTGATTTGTGTATCTTGTGGGCAACACTTCCTCCAACTTGCATTCACAGGGCTGCAAACATTGCCCATTTCTAGCAGAAGGCTGAGAGCTGCTCAGCTGGAACTGTGGTGCCACCGTGAAAGTTGTAGCAGGGCTTTTGCAAATGCCATTGCACTTGCTCTGCAGTCATTACCTGGCTGGTTAATTTGTAGCTACGTCCAGTATCTTCATATTCATCTGCAGTTATTTCTCTGACTGTCACGATGGCACCCGCAACCCTGATTAAAATTGAGGTTCCAGTCTTACAGAGTAGCAAGTAGATCTGTCTTTGAGGATACTGAGGGGGAAGTTTGCATCCCTGTGTATAAATCCCATAGGTTGTGAGGGCCTAAATTGAAAAACAAATTGATTCTTTGGCAAGATGTGTTTTTATCCAACTGGGTGGATACCTGGGAGAAATGCAGGGGTTCTAATTATTGCGATATGTTGTATATTCTCAGTCATTAGATTTATAATTCCTATACTGTCTTGCATTCTCTGCTTTTTGCAGGCTTGTCAGGAGACTTTGTATTTATTTTCATTGTAGTTATTTTCTCAATTCACTGTAAACCATATATTGTCTGAAATGTGCTCCTCTCCAGCTTTGTCTCTGAATTCTCAATTTATGTTTTCATTTTCATCTGGTTTTGACCATTTATGCCATGCTTCAGGATTTCAGAACTGTATCTGAGGAAAAAAACCATCCAATTGCAGTGTAAGGGTGAAACAAATCAGTGTAGCTACTTCACGCTTTTTTTGTTCTTGTTTCAGTCTCTGATTCCTTCGCTCTGATGCTGCTGCTAGGAGTGAAAAGTGGCATAATCAATGAGAAATCAGGTCTCTGAAGCATTCGAGTAGGAAAGTATCATAAACAATTGCTGTCACTGAAGCAACTTGCTGTGTAGAGCTTTGCTCTTCAGATGTATCCAACAAAAAGAAAACCCGGTCTGTAGCTGTTGAGTTGACCCTTTCCTTGCTTGCAGGTAATTCTAGCCAATGCATCAATGACCAACTGTCCTGACACTTCAGACCTGAAGCATCCTTTGTCAGCCCCTTCAGCATCATCTCTGGGGCTGCGAAAAGGCCAAAGAATTATCTGAAGTGTCCACTACTTTTGTTTCCCTCATCCTCTCCCTTCCCTTTTACCTGCTTTTTCCCTACATTGATTGCAAGCGAACAAAAAGCAGCAACATGTTTGCTTCTGCAAACATCACTGCAGACTGGAGAGCAAACAGGAACCTCTTTAGGGAGCTGGCTGCTAAACGAGAAACTTTCACAAGGAGCTATTTTGGTGCAGGAGTGCTTCATAAATGAGGAATATCATTGTGCTCTTTAGGCTACAGAAGCATTTGTGTATTCATCTTTGTTGCCCATTGCAAAGCTGGGTAATGTTTGCACTAATACCCAGTTCAGTGCTGGGCATAGCTGAGCTGTGAGAGACCATCTTTAGCAGTCTCAGTGGCAGCATGAATTCTCAGCATAAGTGAACTGCTTACAGTGTAAATCGCAATCAGCTGCAAAAACTTCTCTTTGGAAAGATAATAAAAATCAATAATGGGCCTGCTAATGTAGAAAGGACAGCAAGAGGCAGACATTTAATTTAGTTAAAAAGTAATCGGAAAGGAGAAAGAGCCAGACTAAATAACCTGTGTAATTAAAGAGTTTAAAGGAAGTTCCAACTGGAATGTGCAGCTTTTATGTGTGTGGGAAGTAGGGAAAATATATGTATATATATGGAGCTAAATTTAAAGTTTTCCTGGCAGTACCACAGCCTTCAGCAAAGGAGCATCTACTTTTGACAGTGATGTGAATATCAAAGCAATTTAAAGATTAATATTTTTTACAGAAAAATCAATGTCTCCCTTAAATGCTTTAAAGTTCGAAAGGAAAAGAAAAAGCTCACACAGAAGAATAGGAAGGCAAAGAATGGGAAGCAAATAAGACATTTGCTGCCAATTGACAGACAGAGGAAGAGCAAAAACTGGCAAACAGATTGTGACTTTCTCAAATGTCATTTTTCTTAAGCCTACTTCTCCTTCTTCTCAATAGCATACTGTGAAGCAGTTTTGGACTCACATGCACCCATGCTTGCTAATAGGAATGAGTAAGAGTCTGGCTCGCATCCCCCTCCCATGGTAGCCACACCATCAGTCTGGGTTGGGAGGAATCGGAAAAGTTCTTTCCCAGTTTGCAGAGGTCTCCAAAAACATGGGTAGGAGTTCCCTCCGCTGTCCACTCTCTGGCTTGTGCCTCGCTCACTGCTGAGCGAGTACTGGGCTTGGGGCTGCAGATTTCCAGTTTAGAAATGCTGGGTGAGATGGGCAGGGCCATTTCTCATTTTGACTAGAAATGGGAGGTTTCTCAGAAATACTATTTTAATGCAAATTTTTTGCAATTTTTTTCTAGTTCCTGCAGGGAATAGAGTAATATTTCTGTTAGAGGATGTCTCATGGCAGTAGCGCTTCATGAAAATATTTGTCTTATATTTAATAAACCAAAATCTAGACTGAATGAAAGGTTCTGATCATCTTAGGACCATTCCTATGATCCCTTTTAATCACCGATGAGCTGGATGGAATTTGGAAATTGTGACAATTTGTCCCAGCTTGTCATGTTTTGTGTCAGTTTCTCAGGTACTTCTTTTGAGCCATCTACAGTGTTTTCTCACTCAATCTGTTCTCACTCAATCTTCATGTTCTTCCTGCAATAATCGCAAGCTGTTTATGAGAAATTACTGTGCAAAGTATCAATTTTTCTATGTTTACCACCACCAGTTAGCTCGCTGGAATTACTGTTAGGTGTTTGGAGGGGAAAAAGAAAAGTTGAATGAGTGTAGACAATGCAAAACCTCACTTTGCAGTACCAGCAGATGCTGTGGATGCATTTCAGTTTCCCTTACAACCCTGTAAGCTGAGCTGCTGATTTGCAGTCTCCCTGCATCGCCACGTGCCCCATCCTTGCTCAGTGTGAGGATGCACAAGGCTCCTGCTGAGGTGGACCAGCCACTGGCATCCACCTCACCATGCTGATGCCTTTCTGCTGAAGCTGGGTCTGTTCTTCTAGATGAGTCCTGCTACGTATTGCTCCTGAAACTGGTGTATGCACAACTCTGTCTTCTGTTGTCTTTCTCCTCGGGAGCAGGCTTGCTGCTTGCCTCGAGATGAGTCTGCTCAGCGGTGTTCCTGTGGGCACTCTCAACCTCCCCTTTCCTCCCTGAGTTCCTCCAAACTGACATTGCTGGCTTCAATACGGTGACTCTCACTCCCAGTTCTGTGCACCGTGCAGACGTGCTGCTTCCCAACACTGGATGGTCCTGCACGTCTCAGGCTTGCCACAGCAGGCTGGCTTGCTCCCCCTGCAGCCCCTGGCTTTGGGCTTTCACCAGGTCTCTCCTGTAGGTGTGTGAACACTTTGCCCTGTGCCTAAGCTTGTCTTGTCTCTAAGCATGATCACAGAATGACAGAATGCCTTTGGTTGGAAGAGACCTTCAACTTTCGACCCAACACTGCAAGCTCACCACTAATCCATGTCCCTGAGCACCAGGTCCACACGCCATTTAAATACCTCCAGGGTTGGTGACTCCACCACTGCCCTGGGCAGACCGTTCCAATGTTTGATAATCCTTTTGGTGAAGAAATGTTTCCTAATATCCAGCTTAAACCTCCCCTGGTGCAGCTTTCAGCCATTCCCTCTGGTCCTGTCACATGTCACCAGGGAGAAGAGGCTGTCCCCCTCCTTGCCCCAGCCTTCTTTCAGGTAGTTGTGGAGAGCAGTAAGGTCTCCTCTCAGTCTCCTCCAGACTAAAGAACCCCAGCTCCCTCAGCCGCTCCTCACAGGACTTGTGCTCTGGGCCCTTTATGAGCCTCGTTGCCCCTTTTCTGGACATGAAAAGGGGCAAAAAAGGAAAAGCCACTGGGAAAGCCACTGGCTTCCTCCAGCTACATCCACATCTGGGTGTTCAGCTCAGCTTCCATCATGCTGGACTCTCCTCCCTGAAGTGAGCTTCTCCTGCTCTGCTCTGCCCAGTGCCTGTCAGCTGGGCTGCTGGTCCTGGGTGCCCTTGATCTTCTGCCAGACAGCTCAGCTCTAAAATGGAGGTGTGCAAACAAGAGAGGAACTCTTCAAATGCTCTGGGGACCTGCTTTTATAATTCTGCAATGTGGTCTTCTGCTCTGGGGCACAAGATTTGGGCTCATGTGCAAATTCCTCCCATCTAACTTTATATAACAAATTTTAGAACCATTTTTGGAGCTTGAAGACCCCAGATTCAAGTTGTAATACTGAAATATGAACAAAACTATGCACTCTGATAAGCTCCTCCTCCGTAAGCAAGTTACTGGACTGTTCTGGGTTTCCTTGCCAGCCTTTGGCTTCACTCACCACATGTGTGCTACAAACCCAGCTGGGTGCAACTCTGGGAGCTTCCTGCTATTACTGAAACTCTTTGCATGCTGGAAGATACCAAATCCCAATTTGGAATGTCCTATGTGTTGCTTAGTCCACTTCTTATTTTCTAGTGTACTTAAGAACAACAATAAACAGGGTATAATTGTGCAGTAATTATGAGTAGGAACTGCAGCCAACACCCTGCGGTGCCTCCTCGGCTCACCCAGTCCCAGCTCTCTGCAATTGCTGTGCTCTGTGGAGAGGGCATCTTATCAGAGATTCTGAGGGAACCCACCTTTCCAGAGCCAGACACCTTCATAGTAGAATATTTGTGGAAGAGGCCGGCTGATGCCAGTCTGACTGGAAGAAGTGGGAAGAGGCAGTGGAAGGAGCCCAGCAGTTCTTTCCCAATGTTAGGAGGTGAAAAAAGCAAGACTGCAAAGTTCATGGAGCATCAGGATATGTATAGGCAAGGGTGAAGACAAAATAGATGTTTATGGTGCAGACTGGGAATGGCAGGTGCTGGACTTGAGCTGGGAGAAGAAACAGAATTAATTGAATGGGGGGCACTGGGAAAAAGCCAGAAAATCTGCAGCATTGGTTAATCAGTGAGAGCTGGTGCAGCAGGAACCAGAGTTACTTTGCAGCAATGAAAGTCAGAGAGGTGCAGAGGGAGAGCACTGAACAGATGCCTCGCTTTGCCATAGGAAAGGATGGTGTAGGTGGGGAATGAAGATGCCTGAAGCTGGCTTGGTGATTCTTACATTTTGTTGTCAGTCTCATAATTTTAGAAAGAGACAAGAGTTGGAGGAAAAATTGGACTTACAGGGTTCTTCTAGGTTTGGTTATTTCTCTTGTTCTGTTTCAGTTAACGCTGGGCTTGGTAATCCTTGTTGTGATTCTGCAAACCAGACCTATCATTAATGTTTTTAAACATTAATGTTTTTAAACATTAATTTTAAATGCTCCCTTAATTTCCATCATTCCTTTCGCAGACTGCTAGTTCTTGGATGGTTAGCTCTACAAGATACTCTCTAGAATGTAGACTTGTTATTTGCTGGGGTCTAGTGTATGGATCTAAGCCACCGAGTAATAAAGTTTCTATACGTTTGAGGACTTAGGAGTGAATTTTGGCTTTATGCAGTCAGCTGTCATGACTGATATGACTCAGATATGGAAGGTTAGTGGTATCAAAAATAGATTGGTTTTTGTACAAATAATATTTTCTTCCAGTTTGGGCTGATAACTATTTTATAACAAAGTTAAAATAAATGCAGAGTTATCCAAATCTGGATAGAGTTCTTAATACAGAGAGGCAGAGAGGAAGAACATTATTTTTTAGCAGTACTTCACGTATTGTGGATTTTTATTACATTATAAATTAAAATTATGTAAAAACACCTACAACCTTGGACTTTATTGCCTTTTTATGTACTGCACTAAATAAGCAGAATATTTGTGTTAGATAAACTTGGTTTAAAAAGAACCTAAAGGTGAGAGTGGAAGCTGGATATCTTCATTTTAATGGTAGCATCTCATTTCTAAGGGAGATTTTGCTCCTTTTATACTCAGAGTGAGCAATTCATTTCTCAGAGTCAACAGTCCTGGGATAATTCAGTGTGAGCAAAGGGGTCAGAAAGTAATTCTTAGTATATCTTGGCAAAAGTTTGTTCTTTTTTTTTTTCTTAATCTTTATTTTTAAAGCAGCCATTTTTTAAAAACAATGGGAAATAGTCCATATTGTGGGGGCTGCAGCATATTTATAAATGTAACTGCTTTTGTTACCAGGGAACCTGTCTGAGTCAGCTAAGCTTAGCATTTCAGCAGCTTGTTCTTTCCTCTCGTTCCTGTTGTTCTCCATCTGATTTCAGGCACCTAATGACCTAATGTACTTTATCAAAACAGGAACAGTTTGTCATGGGTTTCTTTACGTTTTGATAACTGCATTAAATCTCTGCATCTCATGTATATTCCAGGACAGCAAAAGGAGGCATAGATTGTGCTTGACTAAAATGAGTATTACTGGTGTTCCTACCTAGTGGCAGCATCGAGGGCATAGATAAACATGTTAGGAGGGTAGATGGAACAAACAGGACCTTTGCTGAATTCAGCAGATCTGGAATATCTCTAATTTTAGATAACACCTTCTTTACTGTATCCTATCACCAGTCTGAGCCAGAGGTATCTTTCTGGGTTGTTTTGGTTCTGTTTAACATGAGTTCAGTGGTGATCATCACCAAACTTGTTTTCCAAAGCACAAATATCTAGTACTTGAACGCAAAAATACTGTCTGTTGTTTACAGTGACACAGTCAATGTTAAATATCGACTGTTTTCCTTAGGAAATATGCTGCCTGTGTATCTTTGCAGAGCCTGGCTGGGGGGATCCATCAGGTTTGCTGCTCTCCACTCTGTTGGATTTAGTCACTGGTTACATGATGGGACAATCCAGCCTCACTGGCAGTGAATAGATTTTACTCATCTGAACTTAGAGGCCATTCTGTAATTTTTGCAGAGCCACCTCTACTTTTGCCAGCTAGTTCTGAATGCTGTTCTCTCACCGGGGGCTTTTCTGCATTCAACCCTTGGTGACTGCCTGAATCATAAGATTTCGTCTTCACCATCCCTAGTGTACCTTCTTGACCCTATCAAAGCCCAAATCCTCAAGTGCACCTCCTGTAAGAATCACATTTTCATAACAGTATGGGATCATGGGAATGTGGGATAAACTTTTCCACTTGAATGGCAGAAAATGAGAAATGCAGATCAATGTCCTTAGGAAAAAATTATAACACCATTTCCTTTAATTTCTACTTATTTCTCTCTCAGATTTACATTACTGTCCTGAAATATACAATAGCAGTTTTAGGATTCAGCTATTTTTATCTATCAGTTTAAATTATTTCAGTCATGTAGAGATTAATGTGAAGCTCCTCTCTGGCAGACTCAATATTTACCAGGTTTCTGCAATATGAAGTCTGTTTGAGGGACATCTCATTCTTCCACTCATGAAACTGAGATAGAAACTTGATAAGTCTGTTGGAATCAAGAGAGTTAGAGCTTAAAGGAAAAATGTTAGACCATTTTCTAGTGCAAAACTACTGAGGCAAGCTCACACATCCTCATGGGTTTTTCAGAGCGGAGTAGTTCTTATAGAACATTCTGTTTCTGGCCTTTATCACATTTCAACTCTTTAAACAATCCTTAAAATTTCCTGAAATGCCAACATGGTGGATTTTTTTCTCCACAGAAGTAGCTGATTTAGGTTACCATAACTTAGTTTGCTCAAGTCAGGTATTTAAGAATTAATATGTGAATGAAAAGCTTTATTTTTGTGGTTCACTATCATGTACGTTTAGATAAAAATTACATATCTGATCAAACAATTGGTATTCAAGTCCTTATTCTGGGCAAGTCTTTGATAAATGGCTTACAGCAGAAGCATCTTCTGTGTAAAATCCAATTTCTCTTGTTTTAAGGAACTACTGTAAATGTTTCAACACTGCAGTTAGCACACTGGAAACATGCACAGACCGTCCCCAGCCATCCAAGTTAAAGCATTTTCTGTCATCTTCTTCTTACCATTCCTATAATTCTGAAAATTGCAACTTGGTAAATATGCTTAAATGTGCTTAATAGATTGAAATCCTCACGTAGAGTAGATGTACAAAAATCTTCTGGACAGCCCAGAGCATGTTTCTGTGTGTGTTGAGATTTGTAGAATTGTTTCTCATGATAATTATGAAACTTTTCTGATACTTGAAAAGGGGCGACTGGAGAATTTTCCAACACACCACTGAAGCTCAAGTGCTGACTCTTCTCCAGCTTTGCTTTATAATGCATTAGACTATCAAATGGAAGCAAATGTTCATCCTCAGCTGTCGTTAACTTCAAAACAGAGAAGCATTTCCTAAATAAAAGGTACCAGTTTTCCTGCGAGTTCCTTCATATTGTCAGAGCTCACAGCAAGCAATTGTAGTGGTTTGTATATTTAATTTTTTTACCTTCTGTAGTATTCTTCATAAGCCACGGTGGCTTACTCACCATTTAAGTGTGCAGTAGCAGAAAACTAGAGTGTCTTGGTAAGCTTTTAGCATCGCTGACCACACAGAAAAATTATACCACTTACAATAAAGTCCTTAATTGTTTTCAGCTGAAAGAGGAGGTAATTTACTGTTGATGTCCAGAGAAGCCTTTTAATCAAAGTTGTATTGCTTTAGGGTGAATCTTGAAATGCAATGTTGTTTAATTTTCTTTAACTGTCACCAGACCTATGTGAATAACTGTAGATAATTCTCTGATGGTGTCTGGTTGTTTCCATAGCAGTGTCCTTCTAATGGTCTATATTTACAAGTTTCTTAGCACTAGAATAGCATCAAGAGTTTTGGTTTTAGACACTGCTAGAATTTCTTTCATTCTCCATTTTGGAAACATTACAGGAAGGTGCTCGTCGTGTGAGGCCAGGTATACACAGCCTGATCCGAAATGAGGAGAAAGCTTAGGAAGCTAAACCCTCAGCTGTAAATACAGCTCATCACTTTCCAATTGCTCAGGACTCTATTCCTGTTGAAGAACAACTTTTCTTGTTGTCTTTGCCATATTCTTGCTGTCTTTGCTGGCCAAATCTGCTTTCTTCAGGCAGTGGCCTCTGAGTCAATTTGCAAGACTGTCCACATGGCTCTTTGACAGAGTCTTTCATTTCAGATCTCTCCTAAAGCTTTCACCCAGGCTTTCTCTGAAACTTAAAGGAATCTATCTCATTTTCCTTTCAATTTTGTCGCTCTCTGACATCCTCCTACAGTCTCTTCAACTTAAACTATACAGTACCCAGTATGGTGAAGCTCCAAAGAGAATACCGTTTTCTTCAACAGCGTTGTAAATCTGGAGGAGATGTGCAGAAAATTTGAGCAGCCTTTACCTCAAATCTTTATAACCTCATTAAAAAAAAAAAAAAAGAAAAAGTCTTGTGACCATGTTTCCAAGCCCTGTGCTTTGCTTTGCAATACTGAGCTCTGTAACGGGGGTGCTGATAACCAAGAAGTCATTGCTGTGGCACAGCCAGTAGAACCCATTTCAGAAGCTTTCTTCCTCTCGTGTCGCTTCTTTATGGAGCTTGCAAGTACAGAAGCAGTGATCTGGGTGAATTTCAGGTTTTGGAAGTCAAAGCCCCCTTCTTTGCTTATTTTGGGTATGCAGTTCAATGCAGTCTTGAACGGTGCAACGACAGAGGCTTTCTGAATCTATTACTTTTTGAACTTTTCAGTTGCTTTAAAAGACCAGGTTACTTCAAGCTGAATTTTATAATGAAAGTGACCAAGTTTAATTAACACTTGTACTGCTTTTTGTTGCTCTGCGATGGTTTGATTGACTCCACTTCTTGCAACAAAATAGAGGATAGGTGGTCAACTGAAGGAGCAAACCAAGTGAGTGAGGCGAGTCCTTCCATCAGTTGGTGGCTTAGGAGGGATGCAGGAGGGGACGAGCTGGACAATGTCTATGTGTGAGGGCTGCCCAGAGAAATGGCTTCAACTCAGGCCCTGATACTCAGCAGGTTCTCTAGGCTGAGAATGAACATTTCTGGGGCCAGTATAAAGGACTTCTAAGGGCAGCAGTGGCAAAGGCACGTTCGAAGTAAACTTTTAGGTCTAGATATCCAGCGGGACTGCAGTTTGCCCATTTTGCACTATCTACTACTTACTCTAACCCCACCATTAGTGCATCTGGACTGAGTTGTCAGTCCTACCTGAATTCACTTGATTGAATCTATTTTCTGCAGAGTGCCTCTTGCCATAGTGTCAAGCACCGTGCAGCTTATCGGATGAAGCGCTGCGTTAAATTTGCAGAGCGCACGCTGGTCAGAGTTTCTGTGGCAGCGGACGTGGAGCACTTGCTAAGCAACCTCTAGAAAGATCTTGTCTGTACTACCCAAGTTAAGCTGCACTGTATCTGAAAGCGATGATAGTGACTTGGTGCTGTGCTGAAAGGGCACAGTTTGAAAAATGTTTCAGAACATTTGCCCCATATTTCATCTGGAAAACAAATGTTGCAGTGTTTAAAACCTTGAAAATGCACATGGGATGATATTACAGTATTAAGATGTTTTGGAAATTTAGAGATACAGGAAATAAGTTGTATGTTCTGTCAGTAGGAATCTGAACACTGCTGTCAGTCACGGGCAATTCTTTAATGTCGAAATTTCAGCTCATAAACAGTATAACCTGCACTAATGGCTTTGTTATTGGAAGATGTTTTTCTGAAATTGGAGGTTAGCCTTCAAAATTACAGCTTCACAAAATGACATTTTTCCACTGACGTGTTCACTGTATTGCACCCCGGTGGTAGTGGAAGCTCATGTCAATCATCCCAGCAATTGTCATCTTAAGAAAGGCATGATGCACAAGAAAAGGTGTTAAAAATGAAAAAATAAATGCTGTTGTATTCAAACTATGATTCCTTTACCAAAGCCTGGTGATGAATTTGAGATTCCTATAGTCCCCAAACTCCAGAAAGCATTTGCACTTAGAAGGGCAAGGTCCAAACTAGTGGTAAAAATGAATATGAATTACTTGAACATGCAGCTTGTCCATATAAATCACACCAAGATGTTCAAAAAGTGTTTGTTCTTTACCACGTGTTATTGTGATCCACACGCACCTTTGTAAAACATTATGGGTAACAATAGAAGTAAAAACTCAGCTGCCTTCCCCTTGCCTTGTACCGCACTGAAGCTTCTTACAACCCTTCACCTTTTCATGTGAGGAGGGAAGACAACTTAGTTACTGGAAATGGATTTAACCCACCCTGTAAACCCAGCAAGGGAGAAATAATTTCAAGGAATCCGGTGTGTTCGTAGTTCCTGAACTAAACTGATCATACTACTGACAGAGGTTGTACTGTATGAAATTACCAGTTTGGGCTGTTTTTTTATTTAATTTTCAGTACATCCAGGGTTGGCTTTTAAAAGAGAAATTCGATTGAACTTTTCTACAGCATGTCAGCCATTTTCAGCTGACAGCAACATCAGTGCAATTTACCTTCAGTACACATTTCCTCATCAGAGTTGTTCTGATCCTGATAGGTAAATTAAGTTGTATCCAAGCTCTTTTTAAACTGTTAGCTCATTTTCAAACCTTTACATGTAATTAATAGTCATTGTACCATAAGAAATGTTGAAAATTTAGCTTGTGAGTCATGGACTGTAGCCATGCTTGCAAATAAGGAACTCCAATAAACATTTAATTTAGATTTAGTAATTGATACAGAAATGTTTAGGGATGTTGAACTCTATGCTGTAGGAAGGAAAACCTATTAGCTGAAGTAATGCAGATAGTTTAGCAGAAATTAAGGGCTTGAAACTGTAAATATTAATTCAAGTTCTAATTTCCAAATCTCTGCTAAACTAATTAGGTTGGTATTTAAAAGTTTGAAATAATTCCACTGAATTATGTAATTTAAGTTTTGAAAATTTGTGGAATGAATGTAGTTTTTCAAAAAATAAACTTGCTCTACAATAAAATGCTGGTTTGCTACTAAGTAAGAGGGCAGTGTGTACAGTAAAATGCCTTTCTGCACACTCCTAACTGTTCATTTCTCAACACCAGAAGTAGAGGTGACTGTATCTTGGGGCATGAACCCCAGCTTCAGTAAGAAAATACCTGAGCCAAGCGTTGTGTTTTTGAAGGAACCTAAGAGCTTTAGGGCATTTATTTAACAACTCGGTGCTATTTGTCTGAAGAGTAAAGACAGAGGAGAGAGATTTCCTGTTTGGGGGATTGACTGCTAAAGTGAAATAAAGAGATATGGAATGCATTTTTCAGACACCAGGATCTTAAGGGAAGGCAAGAAACAGCAAACAAGTGAAATATTTATCATCAAGCACTCTAGGGAAATGGAGAGACCAAAGGCTCAGTAGATGATATCCATGTTGCTTCTGGCTTTTCACCACCTTCTACAGGTGCAAAATCAGGCCAGAGGCCAGGAAATGGTTGGGATGGGGAAAATCTTAAGGTCTTTTAAAGCAAGAAGACAAATCTAGAATGTTCCTAACACAGATTTCAAAGTGTAAAACATGTTTGTGGTTGGTGGAACTCTTTCTGCTATCGCATCTGCCCCTGGCTAATGCTACTCAGGTAGTCTCTTCATGCTCATGCAGGATGCATTTCATGGGCACAGGAATTAACAGCAAGAAATTTGGTATTTTACTGCCTAAGAAGAAAGCGATACCTTTTAGCTCACCCTTCTGAACAACGGTGCTTTATTCCAGATCTACCCCCACCTTTTTGTTATTATAACAATAAGCTTGCAGTTCTGCAAAACCATAATGCCCAATTTCATTTAGTCATGAGTAGTTCAGTCTGAGAACTCCTGTTGATTCCCTGATTTCTGAGCACACAGATACTCTGCTTTGTTGCCTTTCATCACATGTGTACAAGCTGAGTCTGCCCATGAGTAATTGCTTTGAGAGGAGTGTCAGTTTTTGGGAGGTCTTACAAGTGTTAGTACTTAAAACAGAAATTAAGAAAATTTTTATTATATTACGGTTCTCAACCATTATTCTAACAGTGGAGTGTTAAGAGCCAAACATAAATAAGCAGCTGCTATTCCTTGCAGTTATTTGCACCTTGTAGAGTTAGTGTCCTGTGGAATACCATAAGCTATTCTCAACTTCTAAAGATTAAGAAAAAGCATAAAAAAATTTACTTCTGCCTCTTGAATTTAGATGGATGGGTGGCATTCCAGCCCCACTACCAGGCAAATAATGCATGCTAACTATTCTTGATGTTACTAGGCTAATAGACCGGAGCTAGAGGAACTCCACTGATTTCAGTGAAGTCATTTAGCTAAAGATGACTTAAGTTAAAATAACAGAAATCGTTATTTCTTGCCTGTTTTTTTACTGCAAGGTAGTTTGGTTCCTGCTGCCAAAAAGGGATCCAGACCTTCAACGAGCTCATCGCTCAGCAGTCTTTTGAATCTTGACTCTTAGTTCAAGCTGTTTAAAATATACTCTGTGAAATGTAGTCCTTAATTGAAGTTTACATTTCAAACATTTGCAGAGTTTCCACGCATGGCTTCATGCCTTTTAATAAATGATTATCAATGCCTTTATACATCACACACTAATGCCAACAAAGAGCCGTTGTTAATATCCCTTAACTCTGCTCAGAAAACACGAAGGGGAGGCTTGCAGTTTGTGCATGGTTATTTAAATGGAGCAGGAGCTCTGCATGAATATCAGAGAGCGCTGGGGGGGAATAAAGGAATTTGGAGTTGGAAATAGCATGTTTTCTCTATTGCTTTTCTGTTGGTACCATTAATAAGTGTACATCTTAGATTTGCAGATAGATTAAGAACAAGTGTGAAAATGTTAGTCAGGGACGATATGAGTTTCGGTATTTGCAGATCTTTAATTATCCTTTTCATTCCTGCGTGTGCGTGCCTGGATATTGAAAGAGAAGAGAGGATTTGGTACAGATATAGGGTAGAGATAGCTGTGAATGGGTCTCCCTATTTGGCATATCTTATTCAAAGATATGCCTTGATCCAGTTTTCACAGGAATGGAGGGTTTCCCCAGCATGGAAGCAGTTGCAGACAAGGCACATGAGTCTGGCTTTTATTCAGGGCTGGCAGAAATGGCAAAGCTCCTACCACCCAATCCTTTGGGTCCCCTCTTTTCTGAACTGTCTGGGAATCTTAGCTAGCCCAAGCAATAGTATTCTGATGATGCCCAGTGAAAACTTTTCACTGTATCGTTGGGCCATTCTTGCATATATTTCTCTGAGAACCCCTGGGATCATTCGCCTAGGATGGAGCATCACAACATCACTGCAGCTCAGTCCTTACAGAGAAGCTGCTATACAGTAAATGGAGGTGTGACTTCATATCTCTTCTCTAGCTCTTCATATGGGCTCTCTTAGTGGGTACTAAGGTGTAAGAGCACTGAAAGAACACTGATGAGAGGAGCCTGCTTATTTAAATTTAGTTTAATTATATTTGTGCCAAGCAGCAACCACAAGAATGTAAACAAGGCTTTCTGAAAAGGTGGGTAAAACGCTGTAGTGTTAGTTGGGGTGAACAGAAACAATTTGAGAACATGTTAAGTAAAACACTTCTGGCCTGAAATACACTTGTTCTTCTGCTGGCAAGACTGGAAGCAGATGTCTACATGTGATCTCGATTCCTAAGCTTGAGTTCGGTGCTGGGCCAAAGCTTTAGGTGAAAGTGCCAATTCTGGCAGTGACAGTATCTATAGCAGAGTGACAACAGAGCAGGTGTTTCTCTACCAGAGGGTGGAATGATGCTCTAACTTGAACCTTCCTAAAGTGCAAACAAGGTGTATTGGAAAATGTGAAATACTGTTTAAATTATGTTTTGCATGAAGAAGGGAACACTTTCTCAGGGGACAAGAAAACACTTTCACTAAGCTGCTGGAAGTATCGAGGGCAGTGATACACTGTATTTAATGGTGTATCTGCCTTAAAGAACCTCAGTGTGCATATTTTATGCAGGATAAATCTTGTGCTGCTTCATTGACTAGAACACACTCCTCTCAGTGAAACAGAGGTTGTTTGAAGACACTTTAGTGCACCGTTCCTCAAGGCTATGGCAAAATATGTAGGTCTAGGACTGCTAAGAGGAGTGTGTTTCTCCATCACCCAAATAGTTTGGGGTTTGTTTTTTTTTTTTGAGCTAGTCTACTTCCTACACACTGAGGGAATTCAAAGCGGTTTTAAGTCCCCCCTGTACCAGTGCAGCAGCCCACAGGGAAGCTAATTAGGCTTTGAACATCTGCCAAAATAGAAGTCCTACAGCTGTGTCTTTCTGGCCCATTGAATTCTTGCTTCTTAGTGGCTTGCGAGGTCCCCCACTGCTTGCCTGTCCCAGCGTGGGGTGCTATTCCCAGCACAGCTCTCAGTCTTACACCAGGGTGCTGGACACTGCCTCGTGCATCTGAGAAATGAGGATTTCCTCCTCCTGTTGTCTGTGGAAATGTGTATTCTTTCCACGCATACCCCAGGCCTCTGCAGTCAACGTTTGCCATTTGAAATTTCCCATGGACTCTTTCAGAAGCAGTAATCTCCATATTTTATAGCTGCTGCACAGTAGATAATTTCCCAAGCTGAGAGGCTTGTAAGTCTTGTACTGGGAGGCAGAAACATAAAGCTAATCCCCTCCTTTTCTAAACAAGATAGACCTAGCTGTTAATTCTTCTCTTGATGTATGGGGTAGTGATGGACATAAATCCCATTAGTATTAATAGAAGTTAAATGTGTAAATCCCTGCTATGCCAGTGGGACCATTGATTTCTCAGTTTCTCTAGCCTTTCTGGTTCACTAAAATCCTGAAGTTTCTGTTCAGTTTGCCTGCAGCTATACCATACACATTTCTGTGATGTCTATTCTAGTGATATAATGATGATTGTGAATTATTCTGCCTTTGTTTTACAGACCTTTATGTTCTCAGGCTTTCATATTATTCGAATAAACTCAATTTAATTTTTACTGTCTGCCTCCATTTATGTATGTCGGCATCATTTGTGCAACTTTATGATTCAATAACACAGTGAAGACACGATCTGTCTCCTCGAGAATGGGTAGTCCAGTTCTGTCCCAAATATATTTTGAGAGGACCATCACTCAGTGGTACCCCTGCTGCATCTCCTGTTCAGGCCTCTGTCATCTGGGCTTAATCCATGTCTCTTCCTTGTAGTAGATCCTAAAGTTTTCTATCATCTGCCTGTATGCTTGGTTGGTTTTTCTTTCTCACAAGGCTGCCCACCAGTTTATCAACCTACCTTGTCATGCTTTTAGGTTACTTGACGTATCAGTGGATAAAACCTGCCCTTGGGGCTAGAGAGAACTAGGTGAAATACCTACTTTCCTTTCAGACTATATTAGATATTGACATTTTTTTTCTCTGAAAACTGTTTTGTTGTTACTCTTGCTTGTAGAAATACCCGTGTTTTGGGTCCTGTCACTACCTAACTGCAAGTGGCTGGTAGCAAGCTATGGGAGACATGGTGCTCTGCTCTCAGGAACAGGCTCACTCATGTAGAAGCAGCCTTCCTTATTTATTCCCTCAGTAGTAATAGTCATGTTCTTCTAGTTCATCATTGCTTACCTCTTCTACTTTCACTAAGAAAGAAATCTCACTTTTCGGTCCTTTACTGTCTTAATCGTCACCTAAATGTCTTAAGTGTCTTGCTTCAGAACCCCCAGCATATAATAAGCCAGGTTATACCTTAAATATCAACAAAGATGCCAGAACATAAAAAAATTCTCCTTCCTCTACATGAACCCACCTGACAGTTCCAGGATAACTTGTTGCATGATAATTTAGACATCCATCAGTAGCTAGGAGGACAGAAATGTCACTGTAATGAATGGGGGAGGGGGTGTTGAGTCACCTGAAGTTGGAAAGCATCTGATACGTCTATCTTCATTAACAGTGATTATTATTATTATTTTAGGTGCTAAATAGGGCTTGTGAACCTCCTTCTGGGCAGTTCAACATTTCAAATTGCTCCAACCCAAAGGATTTCACTTCTGGT